>PNEQ01069866.1:0-26299 GCA_003012365.1 Medauroidea extradentata | reverse complement strand
CCACAGAGTAGATGCTATAGTGAGTATAAACTCTCTGCTGTTCCAGTGAGTTGATGCTATAGTGAGTATAATTACTCTGCTGTTCCAGAGAGTAGAAGCTATAGTGAGTATAAACACTCTGTGTTTCAGATAGTGGAAGCTATAGTGAGTATAAACACTCTGCTGTTCCAGTGAGTAGAAGCTATAGTGAGTATAAACAATCTGCTGTTCCAGTGAGTAGAAGCTATAGTGAGTATAAACACTCTGCTGTTCCAGAGAGTAGAAGCTATAGTGAGTATAAACACTCTGCTGTTCCAGTAAGTAGATGCTATAGTGAGTATAAATAATCTGCTGTTCTAGAGAGTGGTAGCTATAGTGAGTATAAACACTCTGCTGTTTCAGAGAGTGGAAGCTATAGTGAGTATATAACAATCTGCTGTTCCAGAGAGTGGAAGCTATATTGAGTATAAACACACTGCTGTTCCAGTGAGTAGAAGCTATAGTGAGTATAAACACTCTGCTGTTCCAGAGATTGGAAGCTATAGTGAGTATAAACACTCTGCTGTTCCAGTGAGCAGATGCTATAGTGAGTATAAACAATCTGCTGTTCCAGAGAGTGGAAGCTATAGTGAGTATAAACACTCTGCTGTTCCAGAGAGTGGAAGCTATAGCGAGTACAAACACTCTGCTGTTCCAGAGAGTAGAAGCTATAGTGACTATAAACACTCTGCTGTCCCAGTGAGTAGATACTATAGTGAGCATAAACAATCTGCTGTTCCAGAGAGTGGAAGTTATAGTGAGTATAAACACTCCGCTGTTCCAGAGAGTGGAAGTTATAGTGAGTATAAACAATCTGCTGTTCCAGAGAGTGGAAGCTATAGTGAGCATAAACACACTACAACGCACTATGTGGCTCTGTGTTCAAGCGAGTGAAAATGTTTTATGAATGTTTACAGTATTGTGTGTGTTTTACATACATCAAGAAGAAATGCGATGATTGTCTTCGAAATCTGAGGTATAATTACTTTTCAACTGTGCAATTATAAGAAAGCGAAATGAATAACTTTATTTCAATAATGTCTTTACAGTTCAGCTCTTCACATTTATTGTAAACTGCAAAGGTAAACAATGTCCGTACCACCAGAGCAGCAGAAATAAATGTACATAACTTACAGTTCATGAGGACAAATGGCGAGACCACTTCTATTCATTAACTGCATGCCGTACCAGAGATTAGGAGATAATGTGAGAATAAACACTCTGTTGTTCCAGTGAGTAGAAGCTAAAGAGAGTATAAACAATCTGCTGTTCCAGTGAGTAGATGCTATTGTGAGTATAAACACTCTGCTGTTCCAGAGAGTAGAAGATAATGTGAGTATAAACACTCTGCTGTTCCAGAGAGTAGAAGCTTATGTGGATTAAACAAGAAGCCAGATCATGACATACACGTCGTTTTTCAACTTGTGGAATATTGCTTTCGCTGCTTAAAGTGTATCGTGTTAAAAATTTTATACTCTCTGTAATATTATCTGTAAAATTATAAAGTATTATAGCCACAATTTCGACATTTACAACAAATGAACCCAGAGAATTATCCGGAATGTATTTCGTATATTTTCTAGAAGCTTATTCAGCAAATTTCTTTGACGGTCAAACATTTTTTATTATATATACTTATCCCACCCAGTGTTTACAAAAAAAAAGTAATTCAATTTTACCTAGATTGATACTTGCTTTATATTGCTACAAAAACCAAATAAGTTAATTAGTTACCTCCGCAAATGCTTCCTCGCTGCATTGTACGACGTTCCGTTTGTTTTAATTTTTTTATATATATTTATTTTTTAACTGTTTCTCGGGTATTTAGTCGTCTACTGTTGCTGTGTGCAAGTTCTGGATACTATGTTACTAGGTAATGAAAAAGTTGCACGTCTTTTTGTCCGGGTAGCACGTCGTTGCTGTCCTCTCGGGGCGGACCGATACTTAGGTCGATTTGTCGGTATGGCTCTTAAGCAATACGGTCGCGCGCACGGAGCCCCGGCAACTAATTGTAATATTAAATGCCGCGCAATCACTGTCTCTCTCCACTTACTACCCAGAGGTGTCTCGGCCCGACGTACTTAGTGACTCGGTGAACACTTGATGGCATCCCGACGCCCAAAACACAACAATGATGGCGCCTCAGCCCACAATACTGAGCGTCTCGACGCCTAGCCTCGACGCCTGACGGTGGCACTCTGCCCTACCGTCGCCGCGATTCGCCGACGACCTCCTCGCTTGACAACGTCCGTCCCGGCCCGACGCCGGCTCGCTTCTCCCCCTGATTTGCGCCAAAAACCCCCCGTCACTTGGACTGCAAGCTCCGGTTCCCTTTGGGCCATTCAGGAGTCAGCTTACACCCGATGGCCCCGCCTCTCGAGGACAACAATTCCGGCCAGAACCGTATTTATTAAATCATTGCCTAATTTTTTGTTGCTATTTACATTTATTTACATAAAGTGGTTAATTTACTTGTTCACATTATTGTTCTCTTAATTACTACATATCTATTACACTGTAACAACTAGCAAAGCCGTTGGCTGGACTCCTCCCCTCGTGACCAGCTAGGGAGGTGGTTCGAGCGGGGTTGGGGTGAGGCCCCAAGACACACTATGCACCTGCTCGTCTCTCCCTCGTGTTCACAAGGACAAAATATATACAATTTCTTATTTTTAACATAAAACTTGGTGTAGCAATGGTATTTCGATGAAAACTATTACAAGGTGATCGTGATACAATGACGAGGAGAATGAATGGTCGCAAGACATAGTTATTATTGCACATTAATTTATGATGGTTGACAATGATGACTATTGAATATACTAAATCGGGGTGGCGACCATATGGGCCTGTCACGATTGCCAAAGTTAATATTATATTTTAAAATTTTTTCCATTTGGGTAGAGGTGTATGCTCTTTAAAATTCTTTTCAAAAACAATTTTTTTATCTTAAATTAATGATTACCGCTTTTTTTTGAGTTTATAAAATGATTTGCACGCACATGCAGTATCAAACACCGATGTTTGCCAAGCATGTTATTCACAGAAGAAGGCTGGCTCATACAGTGAAGAAGTAGACAGCGGCCACAACTAGCATCATTCATCAGAGGAGAAATATTTTAAGGAAGGTGGAGGAGGCGATTGCCCCTCTAAGAACCTGATAAGTGTTTTTTTTTTTAGTCTAGCAAATTGCTAAATTATTTACAAAAGAAACTTTATATTTATACAAAAAATGATTAAATATTTTAACCATGCACATGGGCTAACAAATCCTTTAATATAAACATTCATGTAAATGCACATTTTATGTGATCATAACTGTAAAACACAATATTGGTAAAACTACTTTTCCTCTTCTCTCAAGCTCCATTTTATGTAAGCAAGGGCCGTTCTTACTCGATAAGTGCTATGTGCTGTGCTGGTGGGAGGATGCATTTACTGTTTCTTTCTCTTTCTCAGCAGGAGGGCGAGTATGTCAGGCCGGAGAGAGACTGGTCCGAGCACGCCACTGTCATAAATAACGGCCCTTACCCGCGAGGGGGCGTGGGGTGGGATACGAACTACGACACCATGTCTACACACACTCTCAGTCACTAGTGTGCAGGGAACGAGTGATGGTTTAAAGTTATACGTTATGAAGTGTTTTGTTATGTTCTTAAGGTTGAATACTAACTAGGAAGAGAGAGAAAAATGTGTTACACATTTTTATTAAACTGCAGAAACTTGAGGAAACAGGAGACGGTGGTGCTGATAATGTGAAACAGGTTCATTTTTAATATGGTATTTATACCGTTTAAGCAGTTTATTGTCGTTCAACTGTAAGAAATTATATTATTTAATTGGTACGAAATAGCATTAGTTTTGTATATGTTACAAGTGTCTATATTAACCTCTTCAAGGTCAATATTTTGGCTTGCATAGCTTTCCCATAACTACATGTCAAAGTCGAAATTACGAAGTTACGGGAACATATCTCACCGAAATGGAATTAAATTAATGTCACGGGCTGTATGCTTACAGCTATAAAAATGCTAAACAACAAAGTTTGTATTTAAAGAAATATAATGTAAATGATTTTCCTAGACTTTTAAATTTGTTTTAATTATAATTTTTTGTACTTGTGTACATAAATTTGGGCGAATAGACATTGGCTCGTGACATCAAATTTCAGCATGTTTAGTTTCAATAAGGCTGTTGGGTTTCGGTGCGTGTATGTTCCAGTGACATGAAACATTTGAATGAGTGAAGAGATTTTGGTCAGCACTTCACAGCTAGGTGTTAAGTGCTTGTGACGTGAGACATGATGTGAGTATACTGCAGCACAGGAATGAAGGGGTGGGGTAACCAGAAGATCTCCGAGAAAATCTGTATAGTTTCCAATGTTATTTTTAAGAACTGTGTTACCGAATGCAGTTTATCTGTGATATGTAATATACATTTCTAGTTTATAGATTCCAAAATGTTTTGTGCAAATTTGTTATTCATTAAAATTAAAGTATGTTTTTCAAGAGCTAACACATAAAAAAAAAGATTTGTCGAAGAAAAATCTTAACAATGTACTTAATTCGCGACGTTCTATAGTTCTGTGGCGTAAATTGCGTGGAGAAATAAGAAGTTAGCAAGTTTAGTTTTAATCAGGTAGCAAGCTCTCACAGTACTCTCGTTGCATGATCGTTATTGAGCAAAATTGGTTGGTTTTGCAATTGATTATTATAAACCTGCTAGTCTCAGCAATACGTAGTTAAAATTTCGTCGAAGATTACCATGGCATCTTCAGCGGTTTTCTGAATAACCGGTCCGAACACCGCAACTCGTAGGCGTCCCGACGCATAAATTTAAAACGCCAAGCGGTATCACCCCGGCCCATCGATCACTTTATTCAACACTGTTTCCCTAAAGGCGTTCGATGCCTGAGCTGACTCACTGCGGAGGCACACTAAACCGTTGTTATATATTATTTTTGCCATACCTGACCATAATTTTTGTGTTTTAAGTTTATCACAAATATACACTCTTGGATAATGTCACCACAACCATTTCAAATGATGTCACCGCCGCCATTTTGAATTAAGTCACCACCGCCATCATGGATGATGTCACAGCCACCATATTGTTTCCGGTCGCCATCTTGTTCTCTGCCACCATCTTGGATTACATCATCTTCAAAATTTTCCAAAATTCTAAAATTTCTAAAAATAATTTGAGATCCGTCAGCCATCTTGTAATAATTTCCCCCACCTCCGCCAAATTTAAACAGTCATTTGTTTACATGCTCCGGAGCCTACAATATGTATTTATTATTTTTTAAATTCCCACCGATTTTCAACATTCATTTATTTATGCAGGCTGGAGCCCGCCATATTTAATTTTCATTTTCTCTTCCTCTCGCATTCCCATGCTTACTTTTCTCTTGCTCTCTCATTCTACTCATTCTTTTCTCCTGCTCTCTTATTCATCAGCTCTCCACCCACAAGTCTCATCTCCCATTCCTCCTGCTCTCTCATTCATCAGCTCCCCAGCTGTAACCCTCATCTCCCATTCCTCCTGCTCTCTCATTCATCAGCTCTTCAGCTACAAGCCTCATCTCTCATTCATCCTTCTTCCTCCTCCCCTCCCTTAACACCCCACCCACCGGCCTCTTCTTGTTTCCCATTGTACATCACCTTGGTAGGGGTTGTCATAGTCAGCAGCCATTTTTGTTTATTTACTCACTTGATTCGATTCCACCAGACTGCGTGAGTGTTTATATGGACTACATGTAATGTACCATAGACAGGACTCCCGCACCTATCACCAATATATTTTTTTTATGCTTACCTCCAGGCATCAAGTTTGACAAGTCTTGACAAGTATGATACTTCACCATAGTAATTTAATTTTATTTTGTGTAATAACTGCATTATTATTCTTTTCAATTATTCATTTCAATATTTAAAACCTTTTATGGTAACTAATTATAATGTTGTAGTGTACTATGTAAATACTGATTAAGTGTACAAGGACTGGTACATATGATGCTCTTTAAGAAAAAGTTATGACGGGCATATGAAATAATGTATCTCAACACGCACACAATGTTAAGTTTTAAAAAAATCACATTTATTAATTAAAATATACAGTAAAATAATAATACTTCAGGAAGGCTCCGACATAAGCTCGCAGGTCCACACAGCTCTTCTGCTGATGCCTTCATTGTGGGAAGCTTCTGTACTCGAAGAGTCTCATATAAGGTACCTGTTGTTGCCCTCACCTTTAACCCGGGCTTGGGACCGGCAACACTACTGTTCTAATGTAGCGCAAGCAGGTTTATAACGCTGAAACAAACAAAGCATTATGTACAGAGCACAAACACAAAACGAAAAGATTTCAATGCTGAAACATTCAAACCACTACAAAACCATATACAACACATAAACACAAAATATATACAAGGTGAAGATCTATATACAATGAACCATAAACATTATTTACAAGTCACCATTGTAACCATAGGGAAGTGTGCAGGTACTATCGTCACAAATTATTCTTTTGTCGTCTTCCCACGACAGAGCTAACTTGTTGGTACACTCTGTGTACACATTGTGCTGGTGGAATCAGATGCTATGTACAAGTATGCATTTTCTGGTCTGCTCCATTAAAATGGACTTGCAGTCCTCAAATGTTATTTTATTCTTCACGACGCACTTCTGAATGCCCTTTGCCCTCTTAGATACTTTGTCACCACATCTGTAGGTATACATTTTTGCTCTCAGGCCTACAAATTCAGCCATCTCCTCTCTGCAACACTCATCCTTAAACTTTCCCAACTCCTTTTTGATGATGGGGGAGTAGCACTGTTGAGTGGAAGGGTATCATACTCGGACATGAAAGCAGGGTCTGTTACCAAGTCACTGTAGAAATCTTCAGTATGTGTTTGATAGATGAAGGAGTCCGTATCCATATACGCCAGTTGTAGTCTGTCACCATATCGGGCCTGCATGACATCATAGTTGAAGTGATACATGAGAGTCTTGGAAGGCTCAAGGACAGTAAAGCCAGCATAAATAGACATACCGACCATGATGCTCTTCTTTTCCATTTTTATCAAGGACATATTTTATAAGTAAATAGTGCGACACTTGAAGGTGTGTCTTGCTACCAATTTTTTAATTCTCTTCTCTTTGCGTACCAATTCCATCTGTTGGAATTGTCTTTTATTTTCCATCAGCTTCCCGAAGGTGGCTTGTTCATTAATTTAAAGAAATATTTTTCGAAGTCGGTTTTGGAGGCTGTTCGTTTTTCTGTGTTGACGTCGATGTATGGCTGCAACCTGGCTTCTTGAACAAATTGCAGGACTCTATGTTAATTTAGTTACTTTCAGGCCATGAGTTACTGATTTCTTTAATAGCCGATATTGCTGTCATCAGGGGCAGATAGAATATCAATATCTGTACTAACCCACTGGAAGTCGCACTTAGTGAAGGGAAGTGACATTGCCAAGCCATAAAGGTTGTTTGCATCCACATAATGCAGGAACGATGTTGGCACGAGAGAATTCTATGTCGATGAGGCATACTTATTGTTTGCCTCACAATTCCTCTTCACACATTGCACCACACCTCCCCTTATTCCCTGTTCAATGAAAATATACATGTTGTAATCTGTAATTAGTTCCAGCTCGACTTTGGTCTTCTTTAACATGGTGTCGAATGAAAAGCCACTGATGTACCTAACACAATCCAGACCATAAGTCTTATGGCACAATGCCCTACAATTTTCAAAAACATCAGAGAGGAGAAGCACATCTGTCTTGAGATATACATCGCTGTACTCTCCCAGAGTCTTACAGTTGAATTTTGACAGTACATTCTAGGAATGTGCACAGTCTGCATCGGAAATGTTGGGAGTCTGTCAGTTTGTAGAAGTATTCTTTGGCAGGTAGCTGAGACTCATCGAGTTTGGACCAATCAGTAACATGATCGTAGGGAAACACTCCCTTCCTGGTGACAAGATCAATTTCATCGGGAACAAGGAACTTACTTTTGTTCTTGAACTTAGATGCTGGAATGTTCATGACGAGGGTGGCAGGACTACTAGACATAAATCGGAAAGTGTATATGAATTGCAATGTGAATCTTTCACCCAAATACTTTGTAAATGTAATAAGTATTTCCTCTGTGTGGGGTATTATAAAGATATCGTTATCATCATCGGCCAGTTGCTTAATAATAAAACCCTCGTCATAACACAAATTGTGGAATAGTACTCGTCACCTCTTTGGGCGACGACGGAGTTTGTTGCACTCATTGCATGCTGGCCCCAGGTACTTTCCTGTGAAGTGACAGTGGTCGTGGACTTTAAAATTTCTCTTTGTGAAGGACACATTACAGTAGCAGCATTCCTCAGCAGATAAATGGTACAGTAATTACAGGTTGGTCAGAGGTTTCATGGGCTCACTAACCTCGTATATCTTCTGTACTCTCTACCCAATGTCAAAAATGGCTTCCATTAATTTCTTGTTAGCATTTACTCCTCTGTACAGTATTGGCTCTGTAGGCAGACTTGTAATTTTCTCAGAGTGAATGATTTCATTATCGACTTGAACATATATTCCATAACTGTAGGGCACATGGTGTTGGTAGGCATAGGTGTACAATTTATCTGTATCTGGTTGGCAGGTACTAACAGGTTCAAGCATTGCTTCGAAATCTGCATATATGATGATCGGCAACTTGTCAGCATTCTGATGGTTCTTGAACTTCATTGTAAGTCGGCATCCATTTTTCTCTTGCTGGGGCATCTCTACACGAACTGGAGCATGTGGTTTGCAGTACATTGCATGCTCTTTAAGACACTGCTCCCCACATAGTCCTGATATACGAAGCCAGTCATCATATGACTTGAATCAACACTTGCATACATATATTACTCCACAGTGTGTAGTGACCTGTGGTCGGATGAGAAGGGAAAAGTTTTTGATATATGTATAAAGACTATTTTTCTCATTGAATATGAGAAGAAGTTCGAATTGCTGGACCATTTCTTCATTACACACACGTGCAGGCACTACTTTGTCATCTTCATTTAAAAAGTAAACATTCACAGTGACATCGAGATTGTTCTTTTCAAATAATTTGATTTGGTACACAGGGGTAGGGAATTTTAGCACCTCAAAATCACACTTCTTCTCCAGGTCGTGATATCGTTCATTGACACGCTCAGGATGTTCTCCTTCCACAAATCTTGCAAGGATAGCCCACTTGAAACACTGGTGATCTTCATTCTTGGGGTTGATTATGGCTTCCCTTGCTTTGATAGGTGCTGGCAGATCTATGTAGCTGGAAGCACGTAGAGGATCAAGCTTCTTGATGCGGAGTTGGAGCTGTTTCACTGCAGTTAGAGTCCATCCGCTACCTTTCCTCATATGCTATTCTTCCTCTTCTTGTCTAAACTAGCTGCCACAGCTTCCTCGACATCGTGAACATTGTACGAAGGAACATTCCTAGTCTTGAATGACCTTTGGTCCTCATATTCCTCGTGGAGCTATGGCTTACAATACATACAATCAAGCCATATATTGAATTTGATGGCACCATTTGTGTTAATCTCATCAACTAGCTGGGCAGTATTATGACCACGCATTCCCTCCAAGTAAGAACATATATCTTGTGCCTGGGTGGAAGTGTTCTTGGCCATAAGTGTTCGCAGATCACCTCGAAATGCAGTCTCTGCTTCCACGAATCGATGGGACGATACTGCTCCAGCCCCAGCAACTATTTGTGGGCGGGCGGGTGCAGGATGCTGAGTAGAAGGTCCAACATGCTGTCTTTTTGGATGAGGAGCAGATCCATCATGATGTCTCTTCGGAGGCGGAGCAGGTCCGTTGCACTTGGACACATCTCTTTAAAGAGCAACTGCCCTGGTAAAGTCTTCATCACACCTGGTACAGATGAAGGTCTTCTTACCTGAGTTGAACTTGCATGAAGTCTCGTGACGACGTGCATCCCCAACATGGGCGAACACAGCTTTGCAGAACTTGCAGTGCGAAGTTGCAGGCTGAACAACGTTCCCATTGCAAGATCGACGATGGCGCTCCATACTGTCCTTGCGAGAAATGGAAACTCCACACTTCTCGCACACCTAGAGTTCTTCACGGTATGGGTTGAGGTGGCAGTTTCTCTCATGACGTAAACCATTACAGCGATTAGTGAACAATTTGCTACAGAAACCACACTGAAGATATTATGGAGGGACAAAGGCAGAAGCTGAAGTGCTCACCATATTGAATAACAATACCCAAACAAAAAACTGAAGAGAATTGAAACAACAAATAATAATGAAGACTCTAACAACGAAGACTAAAGAGGAATATATACAGAAAATGCTAAAAATAACTTAGAAAAATCTTGAAGAAATTACTATAAAACTAACTATAAAAATCTCAACGAAGTAACAGTAAATCTTGATGAAATGACTATAAACCAAACTATGAAAATCTTGAAATAATACCTAATAAAAAAATTCTGAAGAACAAAATTATAACGAAGAAGTAACTTTAAAATCTTGATGTAAATAACTATAAATCTATGACATCTTGATGAAATAACTTTAACCTAACTATAAAAATACCGAAGAAACAAACAACGAAGAACTAACTTTAAAATATTGATGAAAACTAATCTATAAAAATCTTGATGCAAATAACTATAAATTTAATTACAAAAATACTGAAAAATTAACTATGAACCTATGAAATCTTGTAGTAAAAGCACGATGCAGAGAACTCGATAACAATCGACAAGCGACGAACAAAGACTGAGGAAACCAGGCCTCACAGCACATTTTATGAGCATGTTGTGGCAATGGTGGAGGAGGTAGGTGTGGTGGTGGAGGGGGTAAAACAGCCCACTCCATGTATGGACATATTTCGAATCTAGTGTTTCTATTGGTTGGTGAAAAACACTCGGTCCCCGATTTCCTGGGAAAACCCAAGTCGTCTTTACAGGCTCAGGTTTGAACAGGCCCTCCCGACTTACTAATCACAAAATATTTAACTGTGGTGCAACCAAGGCGATGACTCATCGCAGGCAGTGACTGTCCAGCGCAGGTCTGCACAGGCCCGCAGCACCCATGCAGGCCTGTACACGCATTCTAAAGATCCCCCTCCTCCTCCTCCGCCCTCTTCCCCCTTTGCTACCACCCCTCCTCCGCCTCCTCCCCACCCCATTCCTCACCCTCTTACATCACTCCTCTAGTCACCAAGGTATTGCAACACTTCTCTCGGCCTCGTCGCACTATGGGAGGCTGGAGATAAGGTCTCGCGCCAATAAATCATAGCTCGAGACACACTTGCGAGGCAGTCCAGATGCTTGTTACATCACATGTTTGAACATGAATGCTTTCAAGTCGAAAGAGCTTACCTCACACAAGCCTTGTACAACTCTACACAACATAATATCTGAACTTATATTTTTTCGTACTTTATCCTGCAAGTAGTAGTAACTGCTGATTTGAGACACACAACATTTAATTTTTCCAAAGACATGTATTTATATTATTTTTTGAACAGTAACAATTTAAACCTGTTCATACTTTATCTCGTAAGTAGTAGTAACTGGTGATTTCAAACACAGTCTATAAATAATTTTCAAAAATTGTAATTTTTAGCTAACCACTTATTACAACTCTGTTTATGTTAAAGAAGGTATTAATTAAAAGGAATTACTACGTTTCTAGGAAATAAAAGTCATGAAAATTCATTTTATAATGTTTATTTTTTTCCATGTAGTACATATATTCACATACATACATCATACCAGCATTTCCCATAATATACCATAGTCCAACCACATATTACCACAAAAATATTTTTTACATAAATCATGAATCTTCAAGTACTTTTAAAATGTCTTGTGAGTATTGCACGTACATGTTTACATACCAAGGTAGCAAGGTAGTCCTCTCCAACAACCCACATAACACATCTGGTTGCAGAAACGTTGACACAGCGTTGCATTGTTGAAGTTGGCAACGTAACTATCAACAACGTTGTCGTAACGTTTCCATAGTAACCATAATCACAGCCTTCATTTTGCTACAATGTTGATAATATTCATCTATGGTAATGTACTGTTTTAAAACACACGTTTGTTTTTGTTATTAATATTTATTGGTTATTACTTGAAACGTTGTGTTCTTCATATTAAGTCGATTGGTGTGATTAATATATCAGCCCTCAAATGTAATGTGTTGTTGGACACCTTAGAGTAAATATAGGGTAGAGGGAGTATTCTCTATACAGCTGCATACGAAATTGTGTGTTAAACATGTGTCACGTGACTTTAGTGAAATATACGCGGGAGATTTGAAATAACATTGAGAGAAAGGATAATAATTGCTTAATAATCACAACCATGTTGGGTTATTTTGGTACCATATGAACATACGAACTAAGGAGAGCATACTACCATATTATCGCATAGTACAATTGCGTAGAAATTTCAGAACGACAAATGTAAACAATGTTTGCCACGTTACTGTTTTCCTTAACCCAGCTGTTTTTAGTAAAAAGTAAATATTAGCTACGTACTTACTACAAGGTTTTGAACCGAGATCTTGGTGACACCACATGACTAAATATATATTCTGGAATGTACGCCATGAGTTTCAAACAACACGACTGAATTTTAACGCCGAGAAAACATAAATAAACGACACCAAACTCTCGAGACCATGTTGGACACACATTTGTGACGTCATGCTCCCTCTACTATATATTACCTCTATGTTGGACACTCAACTGCCATGCAAGTGTGTGTGTTGTGTTTTCTTTGGAACACTTGTTTGGAAGTAATGCCAGAATGTTTATTTCAAGTTACATTGCAATGTTGAAGTTGCTCAAAGTATTAAAATATAACGTTGCGGCAACGTTGTATCAACGTAACTTCAATGTTGTGGCAACATTGAAATTTTTAATGGTAATGTTGTGACAACGTTGTCACAACGTTGCTGTGTTATTTGGGAACAGGACACGTAAATGTAGAATCACCCACAATGTCCTGTCCTTCCATGGTTGTCTGGGTCCCAACACCATAACTTTGAATTTGGTCGCCATCTTCAGAGTCGTCACAGGATGGAGAGGTGGCGACAAAATTAATTGCTTTTGCAGTAGTGCAAGAGCTACAATGTCTTAATTGGAGGCAGGAAGTGGTGTATTGCTACGCATGTTGAACACTACACATCTACCTTCAAGGTAGCATCCAATCATATCTTGACAATGTTCCCAACTTGTAGGATAATGTGCATACAACCAATGTTCACCCAAGTTGCACTCTTCAGTGTATTCACTGTAGTTACCTTCACCATCCCAGTAGGAATACTCCACACACTGATCTCCAGGCTTTATGTGCTCGTAGTGCTCGGCAGGAGTGAAGTGCGGCATCTTGTCATGTTGATGGTCTACAGAGAACTGAGCGTCTTCACAAAATGGTGGATTGGTGATGAAGGGGTGGAGCTGTGGTGGAGCAGTGGATATGGTGGTGGAGGGAGATATTCTTGGAAGACAACTGAGGAAACAAACACTCATCTTCTACGTGTAAAACTGGTACAATTTATCAGAATGTCCCATATTCTTGTACACATACGACTGAATTGACCCTTGATGTAGCAGAACAAACTTCCAGAAATTTCTGCTTTATTTTCACTTGCAGACTCGTCATTACATGCTGCCTCCTCCATATTTACTGGTAATTAAGAACTGTCTTTACTGACATATATTTCTTTTGTAATAGCCCTTTAAAATTTTTGCTGGTGACTAGTTAATTTCTTGCAACAGTTTTTCTTTATACACAGAACACAGATGTGAAGCACAACCTGTAGTAAGGCATTGGATATGTGTAGATGTTATTGCACTTATGTTATGTTGCAGTCCATCACATTTATCCACAACAACACATTCTGGTGTCTCAACCCCTGATTTTATTTGGTCCAGTGTGAGTTGTAGTGGCAAAAATGGTTTGCACAAATGAACTGGGCTGTTATCAACATCACACACAAAACAAGCTGTAACATTGCTAGTAGTGAGTAGTGAGAAGGGGTTGAACGTTATACGAAAATGGTTCCCATCTCTACACATTTCAAAATAAGTTCTATTCTGAATTATTCCACTCCACTCTTCACTTTAAAATTGAATTTCATAAATTACACACTGTTTGCTGGTGACCATGTAGGCATAGTTATCCGCCCAGGGCTCGAACATGGGGCGAGATATAGCTTCCTCCTTGGTAGGGTCAGGCAGTAGTACTGGTTTGTAGTCTTCAGAGTCTTCAGAGTCTTCAAAATATAGTTGCAAGCTTCGTAACTAAAGTATTCATAAATGTCATTGTGTTCTATGTCACTAAAGTTTATATGACTGTTGTTGGGATATTCTATCGTTTTTCTACGTTTCTTGTAAGCTTCATGTTTTATACGTGAAAACAGAAAAACTTTCAGATCCATGACCCCTGTACATGATGATGGATTTACAAGTTGACTATGTTGACAAATACACTTCACACATCAGAGGCGTACATGAAGATGTCCACTGAACTTTCCCTTTGTTCAAAATGGCAGTGTGGGTCCAGCCACTGCACCTTTCCACTAAGCAAATAACTTGTTCATGACGTCTTAGTTCGTAGAAGATACAACTCACACAGTTTCGGCGAATGATGATCTCACCTTTAGCTTGAATAATAAGCTCCTCAGTTGTGGATGGTAGCTGGCTATCTGGACGGAGATGGAATACTGGACAGTCTACAATGTTGCAGGAACAGGTATCACACTGAACACATATTCGTCGTTGACCCACAGGAAGTGTTCAAGTATATTGCAAAATTCGAGACGATCTGGAAGACCAAACGGCGTGTAGTGCACACGACGAAAATCAACTTTCACCTGTGTGCAAATTAGATTTTTAGGGACTTCTACCAGTTTGAATCCGGGTGGAACAGTCGCTGAAAACTCGTGAAGTGTATGGTTTGGTTTACCATTTATATATGAGGCTGTTACAAGATTGCAGTTTACTCTTATAACATTCACCGGCAAACTGTTTACAGATAGTGTTGACTGGTGTACTTTTCCGCTATGAAACACATTGTGTTCGAATCTTAGCATGGATGCTAGAGTATCTTTCTCGGTAAAGTCAATATCTTCGCTGCACAAAATTTCGCATTTCAGTGTGTTTGGATTTCCTCGGAAAACAAAACTTACATCAGGACCTAATGCTGCAATGTCTTCGATCTCACACTATCCTGTCGGTTCAGTAACCTCTTCAGTGATGTCGTTTTTTACATAACGAAATTTGCAGTTTAAACTATTTACATTAGGCACAGAAAAATAAGTTTTGAAATCAATTGGTGCCACTGACCACGACCCTTTTAAATCCAGAGCTGGAAAATGCGCAGAGCGGAGTTCTGAGCTCTTGCCCAAAAAGATCAACCTTACAGACATGACTGATACACAGTAGTGCTTGTATCAATATTTATTCATCACTAATTAAGAACTGAAGACATAAATGGTCACAGTTCCACTGGCTAGGTAATTGCTCGTTAAAATAATTGTAACTTAGTTCCATCCCCTTAAAATACTTGCGTACTTCTATGGGAGGGCGAAAGTTGCCAAAACTGTCGTAGTAATCAACATTGTTTCCATATTTTCGATAACTAACCCAGTGAGTTCCTCGGCCATTAGACGAATCTAAATTTATAATTCCACATTCGTTACATCTGGGTTGTATTGGCAATTTATCTCGCATGAACACATCCCTAAAATGAGGTAATTGTAATTTTCTAGCAAACTTTATTAAATCTAGGTTTGTTAGTGGTCGATTGGGTAGTAACTTTAGGACTGTTTTCTTCCCTTTCTGGTTATTTTTTCAGACATCCTCCACCCAAAGGCAAAGTCTTTTAACGTTTTTTGACCCTAGTGCAATAGCTTCCATTTGCTTGTTGTGGCGTTGAAGTTCTTCCAACTGCTTACCTTAGTTTTACGATGTATTCACTGCTCTGGCAGTACCACTAACTCCACCAATCAGACCTCCTAGTGCTGCCAGGCCAGGCAGGAGTAGAGGCAGGAAGCCTCCTTGTTTCTTGCTTGCTTTCTTGTTCTTTCGAGTCTTCTTTTTCTTCAGACTAACTATATTTTTGTCAGACTGTATGGATTTAATTCGGATAGGCTGCCCTTTATTCGCAAACACATTCCTCGCTTGACTTTAGCCTTCATGATCTTTGATACACCCCAAGCAGCTACTCTTTCACCAAACTTTGATTCCTTAGATTTAACAATCTTTTTTGCTCTTCTTGCAAGGACAATGTCAGCAGCGTGCCTATCTTCCCGCTTGTTACTTTTAGCATAGACTCGTGCTCCTTGCAGGTCTCGTCCAAATCGTTAACTCCGGTGTCACCACGCTCGAGTCACTTCTTTAGCTTCGTTCTCGGTCCACAAAATCTGTACCCAGGAATATGTGCTTCGAAGGGTAAATTATTTATAAGAGTATTCACTAGTCCTATTACGCTGTCGATCTTACTCCTACGGGGCATCACGATACACTGAGTTGAAAATATGTAAGTACTTGATTTACATATTTTATTCAGTATCATTCGAAACTTTGAACAGTATGGTTATTAATGATGCACCTCCGCTGTCGCTTCTGTGGTAATGTATTTACTTCTCTGTGTAATGTAATGAGGCATGCAGCAACTACATGCACTATGAAGACTTCAAGAATGAAATTTTAGTGTAAACTCTGCCAAAGGCAGTTTACCAGGAATGATAATTTAAAAAGACGTACTCAAACTTGTAACAATTATTCTGTGTATGCTCTGTACGCTCCGCAATCTTTTCCGTATGTTCTGTTCACACTCTGCAATCTGCTCCGCACAAGATTATGCGTGCTCTGTAAACGTCTCAAAACCTATTTACTTATGCCGTGTTTGACTCTGCACACACTCCGCACGCTCCGCACAAGTATCCGCATGCTCCGCACAAGTCTCCACATTCTCCGCACAAGTCTCCGCAATTTGCTCTGCAGGTTAGTGGTGGCAATATACATATCAACAAGCAAGAAGTTAGTTTGCCCATATGTATTACTTCCGAAGATGAAGTCACCTCTCACGAATCAAGACATGGTCCCCTCCTTCCCAATACTGTCCGTTGCATCATAGCAGGACCATCAAACTGCGGCAAGACATGTGTGCTCTTAAGCTTGCTGGAGGAGCCTAATGGTCTCCGGTTCGAGAATGTGTACCTATACTCGAAATCGTTACAAGAGCCCAAGTACAAGCGAGTTGCAAAAATTCTAAGTTATGTGGATGGACTCGGGTATTTTCCATTCAACGACAATGAAGCCATGGTACCGGCAAGTCAAGCTCTACCAAATTACGTGTTTGTCTTCGACGATGTAGCCTGTGAGAAACAGGCTTGTATCCAGGAATATTTTTGCATGGGAAGACATATGTCAGTAGATTCTTTCTACATTTGACAGACTTATTCACATATTCTCAAACAGCTATTGAGAGACAACGCCTTTTGGTTTCGTTTCGTTTGGATGACTTGAACTTGAGGCAAGTTTACTCTGATCGTGTTATTACAGACATGACTTTCGAAAAATTCAAAGAAGTGTGTGTTTTTTGTTGGAGTGACACTCATGGATTTCTTGCAATAGCTAACGACTTTCCTTTACTTAAAGGGAGGTACCGGTGTGGATTCGATCAATTTATAAGCCTTCGTCAATGAGAAATAAGATACATAATTTCAAAGATTGGCCATAATGGCCTGGAACGTAAAACGGAAAGTTGTATAGTGCCTACCGATGATGGGAACTGTAGTGACGAAGAAAAGACTGGAAAATATTGCAAGTCCGAGAGAAGACGGATATGCTGTTAACAAGGCATATATTTACACACTTCACAGTGATTTGATTAGTTTAATACAAACGGTGCTAGACAGAATAAGTAATGATATTGCAAGTATGGTAAAAGATGTGTATATTAAACTCAGTGCTATTCCTGTTGGTGTGGAGAATTTGCTGGACAGGAAGCTTAATGCAATAGAAGGTGTGACAAATGAAACTTTTGGTGCAGACAAAGTCCTGGACCAGATTACAACACACATTACTAAACTTGAAGCTTCGATTAAAAATATTGAAAAAATGCTAACATCAGTTTATAATCCACCTCCAGTCATAATTTTAGTAGAGAAAAATAACAAGCCGAGCTCTAGACCTACACCTAAGAAAAACTTCATATAAATACCCTGTTTTGTCATTATAAGTGGGTAGTACAATGTCTGACATTGTCGGTGACTTGCACACTGTGATGTGATTAAAAGTATTCACGCAAAGTACTTGACAGCTCAACGTGCTAGAATGGAACGTGATATGATTAATGAAGAAGCTTTCAAACTTATAACAGACAGACTGGACAGTTTGAAGCCGAAACCACCTCCGCCTGTGACAGTGAAGAAGGAAAAAGAGCCTCAAACTATAGTGAAATGCAAGAAACCTGCACAAGAAGTTGATGAAGATTATTTGCCTCTCTCTGAGTGGAAACGGAAAAAGGAACAAATCACAATGTTTCATGATTACTTGACAAGCTCACGGTCCAAGGATAGGACATATGGAGCATAGAAGCAAAATAAAAAAAAATATTACTTAGGAAACAAGCAAATTTTATTCTTGCCTAGTACAGGGTGGCCACTCATTGCAACAAAGAAAATTCCCTGATTTTTTCCTGATGGAAAACCAAAAATTTTCCTGATTTTTTCCTGATGGAAAACCAAAAATTTTCCTGATATTTACATGTATGAAAACAACATTTTGTCATTTTATTCCACACATTTTCCAATGTAGATAAATATTTGAAGTCATGTCTGGCTCTACTGTAAGTGTAGTTGACAAAACATTCATCAGGAATAACTACGAACTTGACAATGACGTATAATCACACTTACGTAACAGCAATTTTGTCAATAAAAGTGTTTTTGAATGCTTTCAAAACTCCATTATATTCCTTCCTATGACTTTTGCGGAAGCTCAATATTAATGAGGTAAGAATATTCCCTGAAATATCTCAGCTGAACCAAAAATTCCCTGACATTTCCCTGATGTTTCCAGGTGACCACAATTTCCCTGATAATTCCAGGTTTTCCAGGTGGGTGGTCACCCTGCTAGTAATAATGTAAAAGTAGACTCTGTCGTAATCAAGCCAGCTTCTGGACTCTACGAATTACTGTTTAAACCCAATCCTGGTACTTATTCGTATGGTGCCCTGCAACAGTATAAACGTCTTTTGAAACTTGCGTGTGCTCATTTGAGTATTAATGATCCTAGCAGCAATGAATATAATGACGAAACACACCCGAAATTCAACATTGTTTCCCAGCTTTTCCCTGATGTAGGAAGTACAATAGGATCTGGTCTCGACCTACGTAAGAAAATAGAAGATGGGAGACTTTCAGAATATGTTAACTGTAATCATGTTAGAGAAATCGTAGACAGATTGAGGCTGTTAATTGCTTCTCAGCAGGCTGGAAATAATTCACATACAAATGAAGTATCTGGCATCACCGAAGAATTGCGTGAATACGGATACATAGAATGAGTCGACAAACCATTGCTGGGGAGCTGCACAAGCCCGCAAGACGAAATTATCCTCGACGTAAAGTACATGTGATTGGTTTGAAGGACTTGTATCAAACAGACTTGGTTGAAATGATTCCTTATGCTAGCAAGAATAAAGGCTACAAGTACATGCTGACTGTTATTGACTGCTACAGTAAATATGCATGGACAGTGCCCGTTAAAACTAAGAGGGGCAGGGATGTAACAAATGCGATGAATATTGCTTTGTAAGATAAAAGTCCATGCAAGAATCTACATACTGACCTCGGCAAGGAATTCTACAATTTTAATTTCCGAGCCTTGATGTCAAAACATAAAATAAACCACTATTCAACCCACAATGCTCTTAAGGCCAGTATCGCAGAACGCTTGAATCGTACTTTGAAGAATGAAATGTGGAAGAAATTTTGAGAACAAGGAAGCTACAAGTGGATGAATATTTTGCCTCGTCTGGTCTCGAACTATAACAATAAAGTACATAGGACCACGAACATGAAGCCTGCGGATATCAAAGACAACTCTTTACTGCACACTTTTTATAAAAATGAGAAGAAACTGGACCAGCAAAAACCTAAAGCAAATGTTGGAGACTATGTAAGGATATCGCGTGTGCAGGGAACATGTACGAAAGGCTACACACCTAACTGGAGCACTGAAATATTTAAAGTGGTCAAGATTCGGCACTACGAACCAAGAAATACTACCTAGAAGATGCGGAAGGCAAGACTAATCGAGGGGGCTTTTACGGCGAAGAAATTCAAGTTACCAAGTATCCAAAAACGTATTTGGTCGAGAAGGTTGTGAAGAAGAAAGGAAATAAGGTTCTTGTGCGATGGTTGGGGTTCGTCAATCAGATATTTTGTGTAAATAGTGTTAATTCTTATGTATGAAAGAATAAATAAATATATTAGTTTAAAACTAAATGTCAGTGTTATTATATATTAGAAAATGTTATTTTACTGGTAATGGTATAAAACTGCTACTAGGGTACCTGTGAGGCAGTCTGTGATAACTGCGCACGTGTACTCTGAGCATGTTGCAACTCGAGGCGATGAACTGGTCGGGGCAAGGCGTGCAGTTTCGTCATCTCTTCCTCGCGATGCGCTGTACTGTCCCGTGCGCGGCCACAGACTTGTTGAGTCATGCTCCACGCGCGTGTGGAGACACGTCCGACGTGCGAAGATAGGATGTGTACAGGAAGGCTGTGGGTGTTTACACCTCTACCAGTTCATATTGCCTTGTCGAGTGAGCAGGAAGTGTTCCGTGGCTTATTAGAGGAAGATGCCGAAGCATGCTGTCATATCTTTATCTTACAGAAAATCAGATGCACCAGTCCTTGTACACTCAATCAGTATTTACATAGTACACTATATTATTATTAGTTACTATAAAAGATTTTAAAATTTGAAATAATTAATTGAAATGTATGGTAATGCAGTTATTAAACAAAATAAAATAAAATTACTATGGTGAAGTATCATACATGTCAAGACTTGTCAATCTTGATGCCTGGAGGTAAGTATAAAAATAATATTGGTGAAAGGAGCTAGAGTCCTGTCTACGATACATTACATGTCGTCCATATAAACACTCACACAGTCTGGTGGAGTCGAATCAAGTGAGTAAATAAAATACGAAAATGGCTGCTGACTATGACAACCCCTACCAATGTAATGTACAATGGGAAACAAGAAATGGCCAGAGGGTAGGAGGAGGAATGAGAGATGAGGCTTGGACCTGATGAGTTAGAGAGCAGAAGGAAAGTATGAGTACAATGGGAGAGCAGAAGGAATGGGAGATGAGCATTACAGCTTGTGAGCTAATGAATGAGAGCGCAGGAGAAAAGAATGAGAATAATGAGAGAGCGGGAGAAAAGTAAGAGTGGGAATAAGAGAGCAAGAGAAAATGAAAATTAAATATGGTGGGCTCCAGTCTGCATAAACAAATGAATGTTGAAAATTGGTAGGAATTAAAAAAAATAAATATGGCGGGCTTCAAAACATGTAAACAAATGACTGTTGAAATTTGGCGGGGTGGAAGAAATTATTCTAAGATGGCAGATGCATCTAAAATTATATTTAGTAATTTTTGAATTTTGTAAAATTTAGAAAGTGATGTAACCCAAGATGGTGGCCGAGAACAAGTTGGCGACCACAAACCAAATGGCGGAGGTGACGTCAACCAAGATAGCAACTGAATCCAAAAATCCACAGCCACCAGCCGCTGTCCCCGGAAATATCAAATCATAACACTGGAATAAAACAGTATTGCAAGTGTAACAAAATTTATTGTTACACATTGACACACAGCATGTTTAGGTGGGAAATGTAATTGATCTAATTTGGCACTTAGTTCAGTCAGAATTTCCACTTTTCAATTGTTACGTTAAATAAAAAAAAATTACCTAATTCAAGTACAAATAAAAGTCACATTTCTTCGCCAGGCCTTTTCCATATCAAATATTCGAGTACTAAGATATAAAGACAATCATATTACGCCTACAATAGAACACATGTGGTTCTACACCATCATGGAGAGCTAAGGTTAGGAAGGCAGTCAAGAAGCGTGGTCATGCGGGCTTGCTATTATTCACAGTTCTGTGTAAACTGAGTCCTTGACTACTTGTATATAGACTGCTACTACATTGAGTGGCCATTAATTGATGTGACTATACACCATGGCATTCAGGAAGTGTTACCACACGGGCTTGCTATTGTTCATAGTTCTGTGTAAACTAAGTCCTCGACTACTTGTATATAGACTGCTACTACATTGAGTGGGCATTAATTGATGTGACTATACACCATGGCATTCAGGAAGTGTTACCACACGGGCTTGCTATTGTTCATAGTTCTGTGTAAACTAAGTCCTCGACTACTTGTATATAGACTGCTACTACATTGAGTGGGCATTAATTGATGTGACTATACACCATGGCATTCAGGAAGTGTTACCACACGGGCTTGCTATTGTTCATGGTTCTGTATAAACTGACTCCTCGACTACTTTATTATTGACTGCTACTACATTGAGTGGGCATTTGTTCATGTGACAATATACCATGAGAGTCAAAATGTGTTACCACACGGGCTTGCTATTGCTCACAGTTCTAAGTAAACTGAGTCCTAGGCTACTTGTATATTGACTGCTACTACACTGAATGGCCATTTATTCATGTGACAATGTACCATGGGAGTCAGGAAGTGTTACCACATGTGCTTGCTATTGTTCATAGTTCTGTGCAAACTGTGTACTCGACTAATTGTATATCGACTGCTTCTACATTGAATGCACATTTTCCATTTGAATATGTTCCGCGACAGTCAGGAAGTGTTACCACACGTGCTTGCTATTGTTCATAGTTCTGTGCAAACTGTGTCCTCTACTAATTGTATATTGACTGCTATTACACTGAGTGCCCATTTGTTCATATGACAATATACCATGACAGTCAGAAAGTGTTACCATGAGGGCATGTATTGTTCATAGTACTGTGTAAAATCAGTCCTCGACTACTTGTATATTGACTGCTACTATAGTGAATGGGCTTTTGTTCATGTGACAATGTTCCATGACAGTCAGGAAGTGTTACCAAACAGGCTTGCTATTGTTCATAGTTCTATGTAAAATGTGTCCAAGACTACTTGTAAGTTGACTGCTTCCACATTGAGTGGTCACTTGCTTATGTGACTACATACCATGACAGTCACGATGTGTTACCACATGGGCTTTCTATTGTTCATAGTTCTATGTAAAATGTGTCCAAGACTACTTGTATATTGACTGCTACTACACTGAGTGGGCATTTGTTCATGTAACAATGTAACATGACAGTCAGAAAGTGTTACCACACGAGCTTCCTATTATTCATAGCTCGGTGCAAACTGAGTCTTTGACTTCTTGTATATTGACTGTTAGTACATTGACTGGCCATTTGTTCGTGTGACAATGTACCATGACAGTCAGGATGTGTTACCACACGGGCTTGCTATTGTTCATAGTTCTGTGTAAACTGATTCCTCGACTAATTGTATATTGACTGCTACTACATTGAGTTGTCATTTGTTCATGTGAATATATACCATGACAGTCAGGAAGTTAAACAATGCGGGCTTGCTATTGTTCATAGTACTGTGTTAGCTGGATCCTCGACTATTGTATATTGACTGCTACTACATTGAGAGGTCATTTCTTCTTGTGACAATATACCATGACATTCAGGAAATGTTGCTATGCAGGCTTGCTTTTGTTCATAGTTCTGTGTAAACTAAGTCCTCGACTAATTGTATATTGACTGCTACTACATTGAGTTGTCATTTGTTCATGTTACTATATACCATGACTTTAAGAAATGTTGCTGTGCGAGCTTTCTATTGCTCACTACTTGTATATTGACTGCTGCTATATTGAGTGGCCATTTGTTCATGTGACAATGTACCATGACATTCAGAAAGTGTTACTGTGCGGGCTTGCTATTGTTAATAGTTCTGTGTACACAAAGTCCTCGACTATTGTATATTGACTGCTACTACATTGAGAGGCCATTTGTTCATGTGACAATATACCATGACTTTTAGGAAATGTTGCTATGCGAGCTTTCTATTGCCCATAGTTCTGTGTAAACTGAGTCCTTGACTACTTGTATATTGACTTCTACTACATTAAGTGGCCATATGTTCATGTGAGTATATACCATGACAGTCAGGAAGCTTGATAATGTGGTCTTCGTATTGTTCAAAGTTCTGTGTAAACTGAGGCCTCGACTGCTTTTATATTGACTGCTACTACATTGAGTGCACATTTGTTTATGTGACAGTGTACCATGACAAACAGGAAGTGTTACAACACGGGCTTGCTATTGTTCATATTTCTGTCTATTCTGAGTCCTCGTCTACACGTTTATTGACTGCTACTACATTGAGATGTTATTTGCTCATGTGACTATATACCATGACAGTCATGAAGTGTAACCATACGGGCTTGCTATTGTTCGTAGTTCTGTGTACACTGAGTCCTCGACTACTTGTATAATTAATGCAACTACATTGAGTGGCCATGTATTAATGTGACAATGTACCATGCCATTAAGGAAATGTTACTACACGGGCTTGTTATGATTTATAGTTCTGTGCCAACTGAGTCCTCGTATACTATTATATTGACTGCTACTACATTAAATTTTAATTTGTTTATATGAGTATATGCGATGATAGTCAGGAAGCGTCATCACACATGCTTGCTATTGTTCATAGTTCTGTGTAAATATAGTCCTTGTATACTTGTATATTGACTGCTACTACATTAATTTGCCATTTGTTGATGTTACAATACACCATGGCACTCACGAAGTTGTTACCATGCGACCTTGCTATTGTTCATAGTTCTGTGTAAACATAGTCCTCGACTACTTTTATATTGACTGCTACTACATTGTGTGTGCATTTGTTCATGTGAGTATATACCATGGCAGTGAGGAAGCTTGATAATGCGGGCTTGCTATTGTTCATAGTTCTGTGTAAATAGATTCCTCGTATTCTTGTATATTGACTGCTACTACATTGTGTGTGCATTTGTTCATGTGACAATGTAGCGCGGCAGTCAGGTAGCGTGATCCCGCGGGTTCGTATTGTTCATAGTTCTGTATAAACTTATTGCTTGACTACTTGTATATTGACTGCTACTACATTGTGTGGCCATTTGTTCATGTGAGTATATACCATGACAGTCAGGAAGATTGATCACGCGGGCTTGTTATTGTTCATAGTTCTGTGTTAACAGATTCCTCGTATACTTGTATATTGACTGCTACTATATTGTGTGGCCATTTGTTCATATGAGTATATACCATGACAGTCAGGAAGCTTGATCACGCGGGCTTGTTATTGTTCATAGTTCTGTGTTAACAGATTCCTCGTATACTTGTATATTGACTGCTACTATATTGTGTGGCCATTTGTTCATGTGAGTATATACCATGACAGTCAGGAAGCTTGATCCCGCGGGCTTCGTATTGTTCATAGTTCTGTGTAAACTGAGTCCTCGTATACTTGTATATTGACTGCTACTACATTGTGTGGCCATTTGTTTATGTGAGTATATACCATGACAGTCAGGAAGCTTGATCCAGTGAGCTTCGTATTGTTCATTGTTCTGTGTAAACAGATTCCTCGTATACTTGTATATTGACTGCTACTACATTGTGTGGCCATTTGTTCATGTGAGTATATACCATGGCAGTCAGGAAGCTTGATCCCGCGGGCTTCGTATTGTTCATAGTTCTGTGTAAACTGAGTCCTCGTATACTTGTATAGTGACTGCTACTATATTGTGTGGCCATTTGTTCATGTGAGTATATACCATGACAGTCAGGAAGCTTGATCACGCGGGCTTGCTATTGTTCATAGTTCTGTGTTAACAGATTCCTCGTATACTTGTATTTTGACTGCTACTATATTGTTTGGCCATTTGTTCATGTTAGTATATACCACGACAGTCAGGAACCTTGATCACGCGGGCTTGCTATTGTTCATAGTTCTGTGTAAACAGATTCCTCGTATACTTGTATTTTGACTGCTACTATATTGTGTGGCCATTTGTTCATGTGAGTATATACCATGACAGTCAGGAAGCTTGATCACGCGGGCTTGC
>PNEQ01069865.1:0-26301 GCA_003012365.1 Medauroidea extradentata | reverse complement strand
ATTTTTGTTTCAAATCGTTGGTTAAAGTGTCTAAATTTGCTACTGAAATTACATAACAAAAAATTATGAAAAAATGCATTTACATTAGCATGTAAAATGCATCAGTAAACTGTTTCAAACAACTATTTTTAAAAACCGAATGTGACACGCACTTTTTCGTACTTTAATCTAGCAAGTGAATGCAGTAATTAGTAAAAAATTTTATTCTGATTCTTGCTGTAATGGCTGCAAAATTAGTATGCAAAGTTCGTTTAAAGTGTCAAAACATATATTAAAATTTTTTTCTAAAAAAAATTATGTTTCTTCAATACTTGTCATTTATGTTTACTACCAAATAAATAATTTCAAGTTCATTTTAACATTATTTATTTAGGGAATAATCCCCCTTAAGGAAATAAATTAGACGATGTAGTAAAACCTAATATACAAACTGTATAAGTTTTATTATTATATTTGCTCTAATTTAGGATTTTAAAACCATTTACCATACAAGTATTAGAAATGAAGGATCATTGCCTTAAATATGTTTAAAGGAATTATTTATTGTTTGTCTTTCCTTCTTCATTTCAACTTTTCATGTTAGTTTTCTGTACTGTGTTGTTATTGTTTCTTCCTATTAACGTAAATGGTATGTTTGGAACACCCTGTTTCTTCTAATGCCCCCATAATGAGTTAATAGTATAAGAAAATTACTGGAATAAGATCAATACAACATTTCGCTCCCTTTTGCGTAGCCTACCTATATTACGAAATTTTATTGTTCTGTCTTTCATAAATATAAATGTTAGCAAAAAATTACACACACGAAATTTTGTTTCGAAATCAAGTCACCATACACGACGAATCGTTCGGCCACAAGACACTGTAGTTTCACTACTCAACCAGTTTAGGTCACGGGACGAAGAAAACTGCTGACTAAAAGGAAGCACGTGTCTTATTTGTTAACCTTTCCAGACATAACCTCATAGTCAGCAAAGATAACGGAACGTTTTTTTTTTTTCAGCGCCGAACATTTTGAACTACACTCCACTATCGAATTTGTAGGGCGAAGGCGTGGCGAGCGCATGACGTATATTTCACAGCTTTATACAAGAGAACGTATAAAGCTATTGAGGTTGGGTTGCTTTTAAAAATAGATTTAGCTCATTACGAACAATTTCATAGCTTTCATCCCCCATTTAACTTGAATAGCATAAAAGTCTCTCACGTTAGAAAAAAATGTCTGTACAACTATCGAAAAAAATTGTAGCTTTCAGATTTCTTCGTTGGCGTGTGTGTGTATATATATATATATATATATATATATATATATATATATATATATATATATATATATATATATATATATATATATATATTAAATCACACACCATTATATTGTGGATACGATTTTGCTTTTGATTCGTTAGTTATGAATCATGATTTGATATATTTAAGGATGCATGAAAACAGTACCAAGGTCAATATATATAAATTTTACAACCCCTTAAAATGGTATAAATGATGAACTAACTATATCACCCGATGAACGTTTCGACGCTGTACAATATGTAAAAAATGTAAGGTCAAAGTTACAAGGTGAAAATTTTAGAATTTTTGGCAACAGCGCTCGCCGAAACAAGGACAGTGCTTGTGACAGTTACCGTGCATTGGATAGAGAGTGCAAATATCCATATAACCCTGAACTGCAACCTAAGCGTGAGACGCTCTACAGTAAGTAAACGTTCAGAATTAATCGGATAGGCCTTTTCTCAGTATTTCTCCTTATTTTAATTACCTTATATAAGTTACTATATATTATTTTGCCACCACGGATTTAGTATAATTTCACAATGATTTTAAAGAAATTTTTTCCATTTTTTTCAGAAAGTTTGAAAAAAAAAAATTTTTTCCTGTTTATTTTATTTATTTTTTTTTTTCCTTCACCAATTTTTCTGGAAGTTTAAGAACCCTAGGAACTACCGCAAGCATACAGATTACCCGTTCCTTCCTTGTAGTTAAAATTTTTTTTGATACATTTCGAAAATTTTAAACTGGAAAAAATTTACTCTACTGCAACAAAATTGTGTTTAGCCCAACTAAAATTACTATATCCTAGGAAAAAGGATAAAAAATACTGTTTCACGAAATATGTTAAATGTAATTCGTCCTTGTACTCCTCTATCTCAAATAAATAAAACATATGCCAAAAGTATTGTACTTAGTTACAATTAAAACTAAATTGGTTGACATGGCAGACTAGTTACGCATTAAATTGGAAAATGAATGTGATTATTACGCTAGGTTCGCAGCTTTATTTACCAACACACACACTCACATACACAAACACACACACATATATTTATTTATATTTATATATAGGCTATATATATATATATATATATATATATATATATATATATATATATATATATATATCCGATATAGTAGCTCCAACGGGAGAATAATGCACAGAAGCTGCACTTTTTTTTGTTAGAATTTATTGTACTACCAAATATATTACAGTAAAATACATGGTACATGGACACTAAATATATTTCGTAAATGTAGATCTCAAAGTTTTGCGCATTAATTTTTTGTAACACAATTATAAGACAACCTCTTATGGATACCTTAAAATAAAATTCAGCCGTTTGTACAATGTTATTGTAGTAAAATTCTCAATCGAATTTCTCAATGTGTTAATTTTGGAAAAATTAATTAATTAAATTTGTTCTATAAATAATAGAGATTTGTTGAGATCAATTTGCAACCCAGATTAACCGTACAACATATAGCTTGAATTGACAGTTTTGTCAATTTGGCATTAGTGACACTATCCACCATTAATTTTAGTAAAAGGGCTTAGATATCCTTTTTTTTTTTTGTAGTATACCCATATAAGCCATAACCGGAAATATTAGAAGTTGATTTGATTTCAGACATTTCTGACAAAATTCAACTGTTCTTGGTTGATGCAGATACTATGTTCGTAGGCGGAGGAGTGGATTTTATAAGCGTATCCTTCATGCAACAGCGCTTTCACGTAATATCTCGGCAAGGTAAGGTTCTCTTTGATGGATGTCGACGCGTGCCTCTTGGCAGTTAGCAGCAGTAGCGTGGCTTGCCTAACCGCGCGAGCGTAATGGGCGTCGTTGCTCGGGTTGTTCGCGGCGTAAGAGCGCCCTCGTAGGTGTGCCACTAAAACGCCAGGCGCCTCCCCCTTCGATTGTAATTCATACCTGGTTGCTTCAGGCAATGCAGACAGCCATTTGTCCTTATTAGCGCCTCCCGGTACTCCCGGCATCCCTCACCCACGCCTTCCCTAACATCCAGCAGCACTCGAGCTGTTCCTGATAGGGCCTCGTGATGGTTGCCAAGGCGGAAGTGCGGCGGTGGCTGGGAGGGAGAGGGTGCTTTGTGTCTGACACCGGAGCGGTCCATTTGCACGCCAATACCGCTGCTAACAATCGCGTCTGTCACCACCTGCCTCGAAAACTTAGGCACGACACCTGTTCAAGATACACCCAGAGCACAAACGTCTCCGTCAACTACGTGTACTAACAACAATACGTTTTCTTCCTAAATCGCTGCGTTTTTACTATCCTGTATGCATAAACTTAAGAGTGAGTGATAAGTCACCGTCATGAATTTTTGTATTGTGTGTCATAACTTTTCTTCTGGCTAAATTCGTGTAACTTAAGCTGAACTGCAGAATAGAATACATATTGATAGAATTTTAACACCATTCATTTTTATTTTCCGTTACTTTTGTTATAGATCTAATTGCAGTTCAGAAAGTAATAAGAATTTTCTAACTTCAATTCGATCTGTAACGACAGGGACGACAAATAAAAATGTATTATGTCCAGAATTTCCTTTATAAAATCTATTCTGTAGTTAGGTTAAAGTTGCATAAATTTACCCATACGAAAGTTTTTGACACAATATACAAAAATTCAGGATCTCTCACTCTTTAAAAAAAAATTATAGCTTTAAGAAGGCGAGTTACATAATTCAACGCTAAAAGCGTTAATCTATAACTGTAGGTTTCCTGAAGCCAATTTGTGAAAATTAAACAATATCAATCATAGACAATAGTTTTAGCCAACGTCTTAAACTAAATAGTTTCCAGTGTTACGAACTTCTTAGGCACAATCTCTGACGCCGGAACCTCGTGCATTTAACTGCGGTGCAAGAAATCACGCGTAACGAATTAGTAACTCTGGATAAATATTTATCATAAAATTGCCCAATACCATTATCTAGGATTGTCATTGAGTATTTTATCTATATTGGCTTCGAAAAAAGCATAGAAATTAATTAAGGTTTTCAGTGTTTATTTATCCACCACGCACTCTTAACTACATTTGAGCAAGTTTGTGTTACAATATCACTAATTTCCTCTTTGATTTCACGCCACACAGGTGTGCAGCATTATTCGCTGTTCGGATGACCGATCACACCATACTATAGCACAGTTGATGTAGTGTTCGAGTATTTTGTTTGTACAACCCTTCTGTATCTGACAAATTTCGTATCATATTCTCATTATTTAAGTTTTTTGTGTCTATCCCTTCATTAATTTTCACTGCATTATTTAACCAGTCGATTTTTGCGACGCCGAATTGTAATACCTTTGATTTTCGCAAGAGAAGTAGCTTTGACTGAATGTATGCTTACAGAGAAGGGGAAAAAATTTTATATATAGGATTTCCCGGTTATTTTCTGACGTTGATTTCCAAAATCACGTTTAAACGTATAAAGCAGCGTTTCTTTACTCATTACGTAGTTTAAGCGTTACACCAGTTCTAAAGTTTTTTTTTTTTTTTGCGAAACCGACGAACACAACTGAAGTAACGTTAACGTATGAATTGATAACACGTTCCAGGCGATGACGGATTAGTACTTGCAAAACAACAAGTGTACTGTAAATGCTCTTTTAAAGTCCTCCAGCATCGTCAAAACGGCCGTTTCCAAACAGCTCCGCGGTGGCCGAGTGGTCAGACCATTCGCCTCTCACCAAGGCGATCCGAGTTCGATTCCGGCGGGGTCAGTCCCAAGATTTTCGCATTTGGAAATCGTGCCGGACGATGCCATTGGTCGGCGGGTTTTCTAGGGAACCTCCTGTTTCCCCCGCCCTTTCATTCCGGCGCTGCTTCATACTCACGTCATGTCACCTCTCACCAGCGCTAAAGACTTCGATGTTAAACGCTGACCGAAATCTCTCACTCACTCCAGTCCAATAAAAATATAGGGTCGTTGTTTAAGGTGGCGTCTGAGTAAGGGGTATTTTGCGTGTTCGACGCCTACAAGTGCGGAAGAAGTAAGGACGAGGTATCATGCGCATGACGCCTCTCCCTGGCCACTAGGCGCATGTGACTTAACTGTCGTGGAGTCTTCTCGCCGACAAGGCCCCTGTAGGAAACTTTTTAGTTCTGAACCTATCATTTTGTGACGTATTTTTAAATATAAAGGTGTATTCTACGCGCCTGTACATTAAAAATACTGTGCTAAGGTTTAATACCTCAAAAAATTACTGCAAAATCTCCCATTTTCTCAATTTTCGGACGCTAGAAAATATGCTTGAAATGGGTAAACACACAGTGTAATAATCTGTAAATGCTGTTCCCAAGCAGACATCAATCATGTGTGATGAGCAGTTTTCAAGTAATCTGGCAACGACCGCATCCCTGCACACCTCTAGGCGGCCCGGCCATACGGCCACCTTAAGAGGACTTTTCCTTAAAATCGTATTTTAAACTAAACCTAAGCAGAATTGAGAGAATATGGTAATATTTTATTCGAAGATCATATTTGTTTGCGTATCTTTACTGTTCTTATCTTTGTAACCGCAATTGGAGGTAAACTAATTATTTATTGTTTTCAGTCTCACTTCAGTCAATATTAATGACAGTCATATCAGTTAACCTTTAAAAATTCTGTTAAGTAATGTGTTAAGAGATTAATGGCTTCGAGTTAAATAAAATTTTACTCACAAAAATAGCTGCAAGTAAGCAAACGAACTCAATAATGCTAAGTAACTACCTCCTTTAAGGGGACCGCGTTCCAGGCCGCCGACCGGTGTACAGAGCTCCGACACACACATTTTATACAGGCTGTTACAAAAATGTACGGCCAAACTTTCAGGAAACATTCCACACACACAAAGAAAGAAATTATGATGAACACTAAGCGAGTGATGCAATATGCTTAGTGCTACGACTGTACAGCGATGCGTGGCATGTCAACACAAGCAATGCAGTCAAGATTACCTTCCGTCAAGTGGCCCACTTGGCGGTGAATCAAGCAAGTAAAGTACATTGTAAAGAACCAATACATTGGGTATTTGGGACATTTTTTGTACGAAGTGTTATTTACGATGACATTTAACGAGATGTAAGGAATTGAGCTCTGGTAACTAAGCGTTTCCGGGCATATGTCCATATCACATATTTTCTTTCTTTGTGTGTGTGGAATGTTTCCTGAAAGTTTGGCCGTACCTTTTTGTGACAGCCTGTAAATGTTCTACGTACGTGAGTGATGTCTACTTAGGAATAGCATTCAAAGAACGTTACTCGTGTGTGTACCTATTTCAGGTCTTCCTTTCAGCTGTACAGATTAGTTTCTCACTGCCGAAAATGGTGAAAATATATTTTTTTTTTTCAGTCCGTTACAGGTATGAAGATCTTTGTGCAGAACATTTTGAAAGGTATAAGGTGGGAATAATACATCTTCATATTCAATTTTACGTTGTGATATTATAGGGTCACCCCTTAATGCCTAGTATCCATAGAAACAAGTTGTCGGCGAGAAGTTGAGTGACTTGTGTCTAGAGGCTAGGAAAAGGCGTAGTGCGTGTATGATGCCCTTACCACTTCAGCATCTCCAGGCTTCGAACGCGCATAATATCAGCCAGGTGGCAATATTTAAGTCACGTTCAGGTGATTTACTGATGGGAAGCCTGCGCGCAGCCGATTCAGTGGCTTTCACATAACGGCGATGAACAATCGTTACGTCTGCTATAATGTCACCCTTATCGTTTCCTTCCTACTGGTTCTTGGAAGCGAAACATTTTTCCAGGTGGGCGACCGCCTACGCGAATCCACTATGGCTAGAGAATATGGTTTATCGCGGGAAAACTTGACTGTTTGCTGGGTTTCAACTTACGTTTAGTTATCAAAAGCTCACTGACTTTTCCCTGTACGTGGATCTGTTACCCTATTATACTGAGCCATAAGGATCCCGCACTTGTAATAATTTATGCCAGTAATTGGTCTGCAGACAACTACGTTGTTTCAGACGTGTATCACGCAACCGTACATCTTGCGAGAAACTACAGTGTTTTCAATATACCATCGTTTCTAACTATGACAAATTGTCTGGAAAAGCAAGAATATTCACAAAAATAGTCTGTAATCGCCTTGAGTTCTGAATTGACCTCGTTCGCCTCCCATCAAAGCGATCCGGGTTCGAATCCGGATTTTCGCATATGGGAATCCTGCAGGACGATGCCGTTAGTCGGCGGGTTTTCTTGTGTTTCTGCCGTTTCCCCCGCCCTTTCTTTCCGGCGCCTCTTCATACTCGCCCCATGTCATCCCTCACAAGCGCTAAAGACTTGATGTTAAGCGCTAACCAAAATCTCTCACTCACTGAATGATTCGGCTAAAATAGTTGGAATTCCGACAAGGGTATTTGCTCCATAATGTACTGATTAAACTTAGTCAGTTTTCTCGGGAATCGTTGAATCCACACAGTTAGTTTAAGGTATAATTTCAAACAACCACACGTACCAAGATTTTGTTACTTTTACTGGAAATGTTTGGTGACTTGTGGACACGCTGGATTGTTTGCCAGGTGGAAGAGGTGATGGAAAAGGGATGGGGGAACAGAGAATCGTCTAAGAAAAATATTAAGCGTTTCTGTGCGTCAGAATTGTGGTTAACATGGATATTTAGTTTAAAATAACTGTAACGGATTATTTTATTTAGTAAGGCAAGTTATCTGTTAAAGCAAGAATTCCCGTGCACAAAGCTGGTTTTCTCATCTCTGATACAGAAGGTGTTTTCACAGGGTTTCGTCCTGGCAGTTTTTTTTTTTACGTTAAAGGGTCCGTATCGCCCACCGTATCCCATTGAAATAAAATAACCACTATAGTTGTTGTGTTGCCACATTGTGCGAGTAAAATTTTTGCTACTAACATTTTTGTCTCCAATTTAACCAAAGATTCGCGGGGTGTACTTATGCGTTTGTTTCGGTACACCTCTGTATAAATCGGTATCCTGCTCTCGCCAGGACGTGTTCAAAGAAAAGGCCTAAATTTGGTGCAATGTTGCAGTTTAAACCGCAAGCGGACTAGAAGTTCGTGTGCAGATTTGGAAAATTCGACTTGCAGAGTCGAGCGATCCTACATCGTGACGACGATCCGTGCAACACAACGCGAGTATTATTACAGTTCCTCTCGCCAAGGAAAGTGCAAATTACATCAGTTTTGTGCGTAATTCTTAGAGTCTGATCTTACGTACACGTTTACGCTCGAAATTCGCGGAAGACGTCTTTGTGACTTGTAGCTCTTCTCAAGCCGTTCCAGAATGGTGCAAGCCATGCTCGATGAGGTGGGGGCGTCTTTTGTTACAATCTCAACTCGCTGAAATGTAAATGCGTCAGTATTTCGGACCGTTCGTGTTAAACCGCTGGGAAGGGCTTATTTCCCGGCCAAAAGATAAACATTCTCCCCACCTCCTTTCGCTCGTTATAACATTTTCCACGCTGGCCATTGCCTCCGAGAGACGACTATAAGGAGTGTAATCCCCAGTTCTTCTGGGTTCTCCGCGCCAGTACATTTAATGAAGAAAAGAAAAAAATATGAGAAGAGGGTATTCTGCTTCTTCGTCGAGACCTTTGCTATCTCAGCTGCCGTTTCTCTTTTGTCTAAATAAAAGGAGCGTCGGAGGAAGTAAGCAAGAACTTCCATTTCCGGTTCATTCTTGTCGATCGCCTTGCTGTGTTTTGGAATCAGTTCGTTTCTCTTCCAACTCATCCCCTCCCGCTTTCCGCCCAAGGCCTTCCAACCTATTCAATATGTTTTTTTTTAGTATTTTCTGAACGTTCACCGTAGAAGTGCATACGTGGGATGCATACCTAAGAGATATCCCTATATGTTTTCTCAGTCACTTCTTAAAGTGTACTATGGGCTTTGAACATTACACATAGTTATGGATACGTTATTTATTTAATTTCTTATGGTGGAATACGTTTCCAAAATGTTTTATAATTCTTGTACAAATAACTTACACAGGTGGTCATAGCATGACGATAATGCTGTAAGATTTATGCGTTCCTTCACGCGATTTAAGTGTGCAGTTTTTTTCCCTTATAGCTTATCAACTTGAATTTATAAATTAGGGTGTAATCTAATTATTATACAGGTTGTCCAGAAATTTCCAAATAATACGCATACCACGTGGATACTTGACTAAATTCGAGACGAAATTATTACTGCAAAAGTGTTGAACGATGTCATTTAAAACGCACAGTGTGGCAACACAGCAATGATGACGTTCTCTTGTGCGTTCCACGTCCAGGTATTATTTTATGTATGTTACGTCGAATAAACGTATTATTATATTTGGAATGCTCGGGTTTTGTACCTGCGCTCGTGATATAATGGTCAGAACAGCTGCAGTACACTCTAATTCTGAATTAGAGAATATTCACTGATTCACGCCGATGCATGGAGCAGTTTCAACAAATTGAATCGGTGAGAAACCACTGCGAAATCGGTGACTATTCACTGATTCCGATAGAGAGTGCCAACATTCCACAAGTTAATTAGTGAATGCCCACAAATATTCCAGTAATTTTTCACTGATTCAGTAAGTGAAAATTGTTCTTTGGAAACCACTGGAATAACTGTGAATATTCACTAATTCAATTGTGAGATGTTGGCACTCTTACAGGAAATCAGTGAATATTCACTAATTAAAATGTGACTATATTCATAGATTCAAATTGTTGAAACTGTTCCATCCATCATTGTGAATCAGTGAATATTCACTAATTCAGATTTAGAGTGTAGAGTACATGTGGTGCGCAAGAAGACTAACTCCGTGCTATGTTGCCACATTGAGCGCAAAATGTAATCGTACAATATTTTGCCAATAACATATTCGTGTCCAATTGAGCCCAGGAGTCGCATGTTGGACATGCTTTATAGTTAAGGTGTTCTATTTGACGAATAACACCACTGCAGTGAGTTTAACTATGCGATAGTGTTTTATCTGTAAGTATTTTAAAATAGTAAAACAATTCGTTGTTAAAACTTTAATATAACATTTGTTGCTCTTAAAAGTAGCGGCATGGCGTACTATTGTTTACATAACAGAAATACAAAGCTCTTGTGATTGAGAGCAATGTTTTTTTCTCTCTTTGGAACATGGGCAAGAGAAGATACGGAACACAGCGCTATCTCCTTGCTATTATAATTCACATATTATGTGAGGAGTTTTTTTTGTAAAATGAAGGCCTATATCTCTTGGTTGTCGCTGTAAGCTGCTTTCACTTAAATAAGTTTTATATGAAATAATTGCCGCCAATCTTACTTGCTATTTTTTAAAAATTAAATACACAAATGTTTTCATTACATAAACTAGATTTATTGGATGTTTTAAAATGTATGAAAACCATTTTGAGAATAGTTATGAAGTATAAATAATTATATTATTCTCGCCTGTTCAAGCAGTTGATGCAAAACTTATCTTCGTCAGTCCTATTTAGCTGTACATAAAGTACAGTAACTATAGGTAGAGACATGCAAAATTCGCGTTATTTTCTGACAGTTGTCTAGACTCCAAGTGACTATAGGCTCGTTCGACGTCTCCCGCTGGCCGATATTGTTGTGACTTGCCGCGGAGAATGCTTACACGGTAGAGAAGCCAATCTCTGTAAAGACGTAACACACGTAAATGACAACATATAAAAGTTCGTGGCCAATTGAATCGCAGATCACGCTCTGATATGTATAGGAAAGTAAAGTTCAGTCTGCTACCAAATGATAACGCGAATTTTGCATGTCTCTAACTATAGGTTTCATTAGTATAGATGATGGTATATCGCGAAAAAAATTTTGTGCCAACATATCCTTGAAAACTCTTTAGTTTCATGCGACATTGTACGATTGGGTTATGTACGTCTGATGTAACGTAGCTGTCTGCAGACCAATAACTAGAGACATGAACTTTTCGCGAAAAGAAATTTGCCTCACTTTGTGTCAGTGACTTGTGTGCACGTCTGCAGACTTGCTTCACGGTCAGAGATTGGATGTTTTGACATTCGTGTGTAGTGGGGTTTTACACGCAAATCACAGACGTGTGGTGTTACAGTTACCTTATTGTGATTGGTACAGTCAAATGAGAAACGTCACAGTTCAAAGGCACGCTGTCAATATCTATGAAGCAGAACTGCAAACATGCACATAAGATACTGGAACAAAGTGGGGCAAAATTCTTTTCGCGAAAAGTTCATGTCTCTACCAATAACATGCAACAAATAATACGATAGCGGGATTCTTATTGGTTCAGTCAAATAGGGTAACAGCTCCAAGTACAAGCGAAAGTCATGCAAAAGCTGAACGGCGTTGAAACCCAGCAAACAGTCAAGTTTTCCCGCGATAAACCATCATCTTTATTCATTAGTTAAAGAATTTTATATCATTCTCGTTTATTAAGTTTTCGACTGTCGTGTATAATTAGTACAGTTCTCGTGATAGAAAGAAGGGAAAACAGTATCGCATCAACTGCTTGCACAGAGAAAAGGTGTTTTTACTAATGAAGTTTCAATTTTTTTTTCTGAAAATGTGTTTGAATTTTTAAGACGCATATAAAGCTAATTGAATGTCTGACTTTAGAGTAGATTTTTCAAATTTCAAATGCTCTCAGTTTGTACAAATGTCACAACAAAACTATTTCTTAATGGATCTGTTTGGATAACTGGCCGCTGTTTACCTATTGCATCCAGGTGATGCTGTCTAGTTGTGCGGTGCCCCGCAGTGTTGGCTAGGAACTGTCCCGGATACGACGACCGCTAGTTAGCTATGCGTTCGGCGAGACTTGATTTAAAGGCTGGTTCACGTCGGTGCTCATCATAACAGTAGCATATGCTACAACAGTGTCTCATCTCAATTTCCCAGGCTAGCTGGAACTAAAGATTCCCCCCTCCCCCCCCCACTCCCATGTTGACGACAGAAAACACACGCCTCCATCCGTATTGTTGTTGGCCCTGCTTAAAGGCGGAATCATTGTTCGGATTTAGGTCGCGTTATGTTAGCTGCACGTACAAACGCTTCCACATAGATGCTAAATCGCTCTGCGTGTTACGTAGACTATATGTCCAGGGTAGCAGAACAACTAAATTTTGATTGATAACCAGACAGCACGAACGTAACTTCATTCAGCGGCGTGCATATTGTCGCTAGATATTAACTTGCCTCGTTTAAATACACGCCGTAATTTTGTTTCTCTGCAGTTTTGAAATACATGATGATTTACAGGGAGTTACACCATAACACACAGGACTTGCACCTTGTATCATTCGGAGCAAAAATGTAATATGGGCTATATTCCCAGTATGTTCCAAGTAACTAGAGACATTTATCAAACATGACAAATAAAATATTTACCCTTTCAGAAGGACATGGTATGATGTTTTATTGGATCGTATTATTTGTATTCGAGCAAAAACCGTTTTTTGATAAACCACACTAATCAAATGTCTCTGTAATTGTGCAGACATTTTATGCCGTCCCGTGTGAAATGTACTCCATCGATAAACTAAACATAGCAAGTAAAACTGCCGATTTTCATTTGACAAGGGGAATAGATGTATATTATCTTTTTGCTCCAAATTACGTGATGAATAAGTCGTGTATGTAGCGCGGTAAATTCTCGTGAATTAATGCGTATAGAGCTACTGGAAAATACAGATAGCATCAAATAATTATTCATTGTCTTAATAAAGTCATTTGTACTACAACTATAGCAACTTGCTTTCAAACAATCTGGACGTTTCCCTTATCCAGAAGCTTTTAATGTTTAATACGTGCGGCTGATGCTGATTGGTTAAGAGAGCATGGTACATAAGTAAGTGCCAGAAGCATCGGTTTAAAATTGTAGGTTTTTCGAAACAAATCTACAGAAATTAAAAACAGCAGACTAAGATAATAGTTTTTCCAAGCTTCTAGGGGAAACATTTTCTCGAGTAACGGATCTCTGAAGAACAATCTCGGACGCCGTAAATTCATACATTTAATTGCGGCGCAAGAGGTCACGCTTAACAAATGCATAATTCTGGGTGTGTTTGATCGTAAAGTTGGCTAATATCAGTGTATATGTTTCTTGTTTTGTAGTTTTTCCATAGTGACTTTAAAAAAGTGTACGTTTATTGGTGTTTCTAGAGTTAATTTTTATACCACACAATAAACACATTTCTGTCAAGGTTTTTGTATGGGAGCCACGGTGTTGTGTAGTTCAGACCACTCGTCCTCCAACATGGTGTTCCTAGTTTGATTCCCTGATGGTTTGATCCCGAATTTTCGTATGTGGGTAACGTGACGTACGGTGGCGCATTTGGGAGAACCTAGATTCGATTCCCAGCACCACCTATTCCGATTTCGGTTTCCCGTTGTTTCTCAAATTCGTTCCAGGCGGAATCCTGGATGGTTCCCTAACAAATCCCGTGGCTGATTCCTATCTCAATGTCTGTGGCCGTTCCTAATGAGGACGCTGTCAACGAGACTTATAACTTACTTACCGTACTTAACAAACACAGGAACAAGAAACTTAAAGCCGTGGTGAGAGCAAGTATAGGAATTATAACGTAAAATTGTATTCGGCGTTGCTGTGTAATTTTAATGGCGTTTGTTACGGAAAGACACTTTTTTTTTACGGAGGAGACGAGATTATTGCTGCAGGAATAAAAACTTATGTATAATTTATGTAATTGTGTTTTCGAGGTATTTTTATAAAGGAAATAATTGTTTGTTTATAATTTTCAGGGTATTAAAATTAACCCGTTGTAAAGATATTTTTAGCAATGTAGGCCTAACCGAATTAACGAACAAGTTATTGATGGCGTATATGTAGATTAGACTGGCACTGACCCAAACCTAATGTAATTTAACATGTATGTCCCTGTCCTCGCTCGGGCCAGGCCTCAGAGGTAGGGAGCGCCCTTAAGAGTAGTGTGTACCGTCTTTAAATTTCCATGTATGGCGCGTGAGAACAGCGTAGCTGTGAGAACCAGAGTGCCAAGCTCAACGAGAAACATATTGCCTCCATTCGCAGCGAGCTAAACTAGCTTGCAAGCTTTACTGTGGGACTTTAAGCGGTGCCCCTAAAATGTTTATTTATAGTATGAAGTAAAGGTTAATGCACGCATCTCGTTTCGCACTTCACGAATTCAAATCGTATTTTTTGGAGTTACAGCGATCTAAAAAAAACGGTTTTTAGCCATTTAAGTGGCCCTAAAATCATGTTTATAACAAGCATGCTGAATTTTTAAAATGTTATGGTTGTAGTTTCAAGTGTGTTTTCTATCCCCGATAACCGCAACAAGAAAAAGTTAAGCGGTTTCACGTACAAAAGTACTATCGTGACAGGCTACAACACCGTCTATGCGCCAGGGGAAAACATTGAAAACCTATGATAAGGTGGACGGAACCGGCAGTCGAACCCAGGTCTTCCCGAATACGAGTTCAGTGTTTTGACGTTGCACCACCTCGCTGGGTCTAACACATATAATGATGTGTGCTTGTAAGTATCGTTGTACAGTTAACAACCCTGCAGATAGGTTTTCAGTCGGAACTTTGCCGCGGAAGATTTAGAGCGATGCTGACGCGGACCGGCAGCAGTGGCTGTGCGTCTGTCCAGTCTCGGGAATGTAGTTTTTTTGTTGGGTGGTACAACTGCCACCCTCACCACGAGTAGCCGCTGCTGGACGTCCCTACCATGCTCGTCACGACGCCGGACCGGGGCTGACGTGCGAGGGGCAGGCACACTGGCTGCCAGAGTCATGTCGTGTCGACGCTGACCCCCGCGACCGCTGTCCGCGCGCGAGCGAGACGTCCCTGGAGGGATGCCAACCGCCTTGTCGCTCCACCCCCCTCCCTTCTGACAACCATTCTCCCCTACCGTGACGTATGGTCCTTCCGACAACGGCCGATTGCTGTTTAGCGACGTGGAGATTTTTTTTTTCGGGACGGCAGAAAAAAGTGGGAGATCTGAGGCACCGTTTTTTTCTATTCAGTTTAGTTTGGACGCTCTCGTCCACGGAAAAGGGCTGATTACATAGTAGCTGCTAGTAATCAATAATTATGACTAGAGACCTGAATAATTAACTTTTTTTTTCGGTCACATGCTAGAATTCCAACAACTGTGTGTTTTATCACTTTCGTAATTGGTCTTTGACTTATTTGACACTTCCTGGTAGTATCTGAGCCAATAATGAAATGTATCTAGTATGGACCTGTATCTAATGAACATCTGCTGTCTTCTTCAGTTAACAAGTATTCTAGCAGGCTAGTCTACATAGGTCATTGAAACCCGCTAATTTTTCCGGTCTCTAATTATGACTATGGGGACCTGCGAATTTCCAGTTATTATTTAGCTACAAGCTAGACTCCACTGGCGTATAGGGGAAACCTACCCTACTCCGTGATACTAAGACTTCAAACTTCAGTCCCAGAAATATGTTAAACATTTTAATTGTGGTCTTATATGTGGTACATATTGCCGAAACTGCACATGCCTACTCTCTTGTTGGTAACCAAGTGAACTATGTGTACAGAGCGTTCCCAACTGTGTGAAATTTGCAACGTTGTTTATCACTGTATTAAGGTATGTCTCGATCACGTTCGTAGAATAACAGGTCTGGACACTCGCCTATCTACCAATGTATTTTGCTTGATCCCTTTGCTGTTTGGCTGTAGTACGTCAAGTTACCGAGAATGTTGTGGTTTTTTGGCGCTGCAATCCGGGCGGTCGGACTCAAACTCGGCCCACTTTTATCCATTGTTAACATTATAAAGTAAATAAAGATTTCTGGAGCCATGATTTAAAATTGTGAGCGAAAGAAGTGTTTTATAAATTAATATAAAATGCGTTTTGATAAATTGTTTATCTTAGTGGGAGGGAAGTGGGCGGAGTTTGAGTCCGGCCGCCCTAACTGCAGCGCCAATAAAACACAATATTCTCGGTAACTTGGTGAACTTCAGCCAAACAACAAGGGAGTCAACTTTCCAGGCGAGTGTCCAGACCTGTTCTTCTACGGCCGTGATAACGATATATGGTCAGCTTACCCTCTTCACTCGAACACACTCCGTGACATTATTTATACAGGGCCTTCTTAACTTTTCCTGCCCGCATTATATGACAGTGGGTATTTCACAGTTGATATTATTGGTTGGAAAAGTCCTGCAAAGCGTGTCTCACAAACTGTCGGCCAACATCAGCACGCACGAGACTGTATAGTAGCTTAGAGACTAGTCTGCTGTGACGTAATAACGCGAAATTTTCAGATCTTCAACTATGACAGTAACAGCTTCGCTAGTTGAACTGAACACATTCTACGCTAGCGCTGAAATACGTGACAGAGTCGAGCTTGTCTGTCCCCCGCTGTTGGCACAGTTGGTGTACGTGTAGCCAAGATGCATAATGGACCCCTTGCATGAAATTTTAAATACGTTGAAATGTATGCCACATTGTTAACAATGAAGAAATATGAAGATACCAAAAATAATTTTTCTTCTAAACGCTATAGTTTAGGAATGGGAAGCAAGCAAAGTTCGGGGAAGCAGCTGGCGACCGAAAACATATTTTGATTGGTCCACGTCACAAGCCATAACGGCCAGCACTGGTCATATAAATGCTTAAGCTAGCATGGCAATCAATGGGTAAAGTGTAGCGTATTGGTTACGGTACTTGGTTACTATTTTTAAGGATCCGGGTTCAAAACCCACGTATTTCATGTATTTTTATATAATACAATTAGATAGTGTTACAAGTGTCTGATAGAAAAATGTTTTATTAATTTTTAAAACCATCTATTTTACACTTTCGCGACCATATTAATACGATGTCTGAAATGGCACATTTGCGCGGAAGAAACAGCGATTTAAATTGAATGCGAATCGCGAAAGTGATTTTTTTTATGTTCTCTAGTAGGCTAGTGTACCTACATTAAAATAATAGGTCATATATGGTTAAACTTGCAATTAGGCTAAATGTGTTTATTTTGTGCGTGTTCAATCACTCGTTACTTCACATATTACGTAATGAACACGTCATTAGTGGTAAATAGTACTGCAGTAGGCTTATGTTATACTGATATACAACATAAATAAATTTTTTTTTTGCGGTACGCTAAACCAAAACTACACAATAGCCCAGAAGTATTCTTTGCTGTATATACATTTATGTATTGCATATGAACCTAACATCCGTAATGAAATACAAAATACTATTGATTATACAAGATATTAAATTTGGATAAAGAATCGACGGTTCCATGCAAAATCTGAGAAACAATATTATACTAACCCGAAAGATTATTGAACTCACTTAAGTGTTCCAATATCAGCCCATAGAGTAACCATTGCACCATCGTGTCAGACACTTGGTGTGGTTCTATTGTAAAGTAAATATATGGGTATTAATTAATTAAATATAGTAATGGTTGCACCAGTAAACAGATTTATTTAATGCATTATTGCATATTACACTGCCCGGATATTGCTCTGATATAGTGCGATATAACAATGTGCGTAACACTAAACTTTTATAAAACCTCCGACTCGAATACATTTGAAATATGATATTTGTTACATTTTATGATTAACTACATACGTATAACCAAACGAACCACAGTAACAGACTTATAATCGTTTTTATTGACCAAGCGGGCTCTGGCATTCCGCCGGAGTGCGACAGCAGTCAGCTAGCTAGCTTCCCAAGGCTCCGTGTGTATGGCTTGTGACGTCACTACACGTTTTCGCGGGCGTTTTAAAAGCGCGAACTTTAAGTAGCTGTAGTTACCTCAATTCGACTTCAAATTTAAAAATTTCAACACACGTCGATTTATTTTTATATGTACGTAGTGTGGATGTTCTCATTGAAATTCACTTGAGGGGTCCATTGTTGGTGTATTTTGCTATTTATTTATTTATTCGCTGTTACAAAGGTTGAACAGTCAGTCAGAAATTTATTTCAAAGAACCATCTTAGCATATGCCGCGTTTGATTTCGGGAAACCCTGGAAAACCGAAACAAGGACTGCTGTATACGAGGATCGAACTCGTGACCAGAAAACTAGACTTTCGTTCAGGATGATGTGCGTTCAGGGCTGAATTCCCGGTTAGGCAACATTTTTTAGGTTTTCTTTTTTTCCCCCGGAATTTCTCCAGGCGAGTACAGGATTGTTTCCATAAAGTCCTGGCCGATTTCTTTATTCATCTCAGCACACCTGTACCAAAGACGTGTAACTTTTCAGGGTCGTATAAAATCCGTTTAATTTAGAAACAGTGCTTACAGCGCCAGAACAATAAAGTTACGTATCTTGCGTTACCTTCAATAATAGTCTCTCTTATACTGTAGTACATTGATCACGCTGTTGGATGGAGAGCGGTAGGACGTATAATGCACTTTGGTGACATGTTTTGTAAGGGCTTGCACCTCCTTGAAATATAACGTGAAATAAATGAGTCCGTAAATTTTTAGTAACTTTGACACCTGCCTAGTTTCCAGCATTGAAAATCTAAGTTCGAACTGCACCCAAATCGCCGTGTTTTAAGACGGGCGTATCGATAGAAGCTGGTAATAATAATTCATGTGAAGCTGAAATTAAATGTCTGACCGTCTGCTAGTCCGCTGTTAATATTGGGTAATGTATATACTTTGTAATTCTTGACGTCTTCAAAACCGGTTACTTTATTTAACGTTTTGTATATATTGTTTACGAATAGGCTACATGAGAGACGATGGTAAACCGCGAAAATATTTTGTGTCAACATACCCTTGAAAACACTGTAATTTCTTGCAACATGTATGATTCGGTGATGTACTTCTGACACAACGTAGCTGTCTGCAGACCAATAACAGGTATCAAATATTACAATATCGGGACTCTTATTGGCTCGGTCAAGTAGGGAAACAGCTCCAAGTACAAGCTTAAGCCAGTAATCTTCTGGTAAGCTGAACGTGTGTTGAAATCCAGCAAACAGTCAAGTTTTCCTGCGATAAACCATCATATCTAGGTATATGTTTGTACCGCATCGAATCTAAAAACTTTTCAAATTAAATCTGTTCTGTTGGAAGGGGCCAGTCAGTGAACCAAAATGTGATAAGGGGGATACGTTTAAAATGTTACAAAATAACCCCCCGTTTTTTACTGCAGAATTGTATGTAAGATTAAAAAAAAACTTATGTTTTCTTCAACGCTGTTGTTTATAAAGTCTTTCGAAAGCGCTGCGACCGCGGAAAAATAATATTTGTAATTCTTCGCGTGTGATTGAAAAGTAGAATAAAACATGTAGATACCTATTGTAGACACGTATCCGGTGATAACATTCGACTTTCCAATCCAATCCCAGACAGAGTAGCTAAATGTCAAATGGGAAGCGTAATTTTTAACGGTTGAAATACGAGCATGAGCGTATACTTGTAGAATGAATTTCCTTGTTAGCGAAGTTTCCAAAGGTAATGCTTTGTTATACTTCTCTCTAGGTAAGTTCATAGTACCTTGTAAAAGTACAACAGTTTTTTTAGTGTAGAAACTTGCGAGTTTTTATTGGAAGTTTTCATACACCATCTGTGTTCAACGTTGCCTAGAACACAGCAACGTGTGCGAATTTTTAGTAATGTTTTGTAAGTGTATGTTTTATCTCTTCCATTTACATGGTAGAAGGAGGAGGGAGGGAGTAATTGCGACAGTAGTAAAACTACCAGCAAGTTAACTTTGAGAGGTAACATCATAGTGGGTTGTCCAGTGGGATGCGGGCGTGTGATATCGGCGTGAAATGGGGCCGTTGTTAGAGAAGTGCAGCAGTTACGATGTTGAAGTCCCTTCTCAGATCTTAACGCTTAGGATTTCGTGTCATGGACTTTTTTGACGAACTTACTGCATATGGCGTAGTCTATCGAACTAACGAGTTCACTTTCTTGAAAACTGAGGAATTATATTTCAGAAACTTAATTGCATTTTTTTAAGTTGTCACGAGACAATGTATTTAATTACTGAATAGGCGAATTAATTTGTATCGACGTTGGCACCATAGAATACCATTGAAACCAAATGGAAACGCACTGCAGACCACAAAAAGTATTGTTTGAATGTATGTCAGCAAAGTGCGCTCTTTCGTGTGATTGGTTTCAAGTAATTCGCGAATGTGGACTGTCCCACGTGACTACGTGACCAAAACTAAACTGAAAATACCCTTGGTAAAATGGCGCTAAGTCCTTCATATACGAGATAGGTAAATTACCAGTGAGCGGGTCCCTGCAATAGATCGTTTCTTTCTCGTAAACAAAGAGCCTGGCGACTTTTTACCGACGAATATATTCGTCTTAGTTTAGGTCGTAAATTCATGTGATGCAATCCGTATCAACGAATTATCTTACTCTTTACTTCCAATTCGCTGTTTTTATCTTTAATGAGACATTTTTTGTAAACTACAGGCCTTACGACTTGCTGCCTGGAAGTATTTTCCGCTCAGTTTTTATACCAGCTTCACTTGGTACAGTCCATATCTGTGAATTACCTGACAAGCTCCTGGGAAATTCTGTGTCTAAACTCCATGTGCAGTAGTAGTTTCTGTGGAACAATTGCCGTATGTAAGCCCTATATAACGTGTATCCAGAAAAATATTTATTTGTATGCAATGTGTGCTCAGGCTTATTAATAGAGGCACGATTATTTCGCGTATTGATTCTGTGTCATGTTAAACGTCAAGATGGTATACTTCACTGTGATCGGGCAACAGTTCTTCTGACACACATTTGACGACAGCAAACCAGTAATACATAAGGAAATAACTCGTAAACTCACGTGGTACTCTATTGTATGCTCAGAAGCCAGTGAATACTCGACTGTGGCCAGTGCGTGTATAGCACTGAGAAGTCTAAGCTGCTACCAGATGAATACGCGAAATAATCGTGCCTCCACTTATTACGTATGACTAGAGACATGCAAAATTCGCGTTATTTTTCGACAGATGATTAGACTTCAAGTGACTATAGTCTCGTTCGACGTCTCCTGCTGGCCGATATTGTCGCGGAGAATGCTTACACGGTAGATAGGCCAATCTCTGTAAAGACGTAACACACGTCAATGACAGCACATAAAATTTCGTGGCCAATTCAATTGCAGATTAGGCTCTGTTATGTATAGGAATGTGAAGTTTAGTCTGCTACCAAATGATAACGCGAATTTTGCATGTCTCTACGTATGACGCGCGGCAGACAATGCCATGCGACCGTGGGTGTAAAACTGTTTCATAGATGTCCCCATTAGGCAGCAGCTTTCGATGTGCCAACATAGTAAAAAAGTTTGTACATCTAACTCATAATTTATATTAGCCTAAGCATTACGACAAGATTGTCGCGTGACTTTGAAGTAGTCTAAAATTGTTAAAAGCCCGTGGGGACTACTGGAATATGTTTTTATGAGCAGAGTGGTCTATGTAAAACAAGTTTATTTCAGCGGCTTGTCACGTGTTACAACATATTTAGTACTTTTACACAAAATTGTCTCGGAACCAGGTTGCCAAAAAATGTTTTCTGTAACTTCAAAGAATTGTAAAATGTACAAGGAATTTTTTGTAAATATACAAAACCTGTTTGAAAGTAGGTGTTGGTAAATATACAGACATATTAGTATATTTCTATGCGTTTCCTTAAATCTTACTATAATTCTGTAAATTCGTAAAAAAAATAGGAACTATTTTGCACAGATTTTCTTGGAAAATAAACGGTTTTTACTTTGAAAAAAAGTGTGATTTTAATAGCGCATTGATGTATCCAACAGCAGTGGCTACCCTCCCCCCCTCTAAATTCGTTTGTCTGTCTTGCACGCCCACGAAATGGCTTTAGATCATATGCTCTTTAGTGGCTTCTGCGGCTGCTGTTCTTCAATATAGCTCTTGAGCACTTTGCCATCGTCCTGTACGCGCGTGCAATGGACATACATGAAGTTAAGAAAAGTATGTTACAAATTTTGCGAAATGATTCTTCAAAAATATAAGGTAAAGTTATAAAATGCAAGATTTTGGTGACTTTGTATCGAGTGTTGCCTACCTGTAAGACTTCATCCACATTTCCTCTCTCTATTTTCTGTTTTCTGTTTTCTCGGAAACAGCTTACTTGGTGCATCGACAAGCCGACCTATTTTTTGTTCCTTGGGGCATCCTGATACAAACTTTGTCATTTAATAGAGAAAAATGCAATAGCAAAAATTGTGTGCTGGAAAAGGCTTGACCAATCCAATTATCAAATGAAGGTGGAGGCATCCGAATTAATTTTTTTTTCCACAGATTTCATACATTGTTATTTCTATACCGCTCTCGGAAATTCATTATTTATTTCTTCTTGCATATTGTTACTTAAATATATGTTGGTTTTCAATTTCACTTTTCAATCATGAATTTCAGCCGTAATATTTTCTCCATTCCGTAACTTGTGCTATATAAATTTACCTCATTTTTATTAGGAATCGTCTCACAAAGTTTGTAGCATACTCCCATTAACAGCCTGTATATGCTCCTGATTTTTGTTTAACGAGTGTCTCGTGTGGCTTAATGTGTTGTAGGTCGGTACCCGAGCGATAGTCACCGCAGGTTAGCCATGAATACCCGCTTATCTTAAGGAATTATTGTAAACTTTTTAACAATTTGGTGGTTAGGGTCTTTGATGTTTTAGTGGTTAGATCACTCAACTCCATTAGTTTCCTAGGCGTTCCTTATTTGATTCCCGGCGTGGCCGATCCGGATATTACATTTTTGAGGAACGTGATGTTACCGTTGGCCGGTTGTTTTTTTTTTTTTCAGGGTACTCCCGTTTCCTTTCGCATTTCGTAATTTCTTCATTGCAGGGCCTTTTTTCTTCACCCCTGAGGGTTCGGCTGGCGCCTTTGGCCACGCAATTTAGTAGTGTGTCTAGTACATAGTTTACTCTAGGCACCGTCCCATACCGCCATTAACTTGTTGAACACCGTAATGCATAATAATATAAATAGTAATAATGAATTGTCTTTGATTTCCTTGTGGCGAAGTTAAAGCATTATCGCCTTCTCTTGCACTGAACAACGTGTTGAATAAATAACTAACATTTGTAATTACATATGTATAAAAGAATAATAATTTTATGTTATAATGATCGACGACACTACATCTAACATGAACAATTGTTATAAAATATAACCAAGAAGAATTAGAATAATATTAGTCCATAATTCATTAGGCTAGCAAAAAAAATATATCTACACTAAGCCAACTCACGCAGATCCACACACTCATACAACACATTAAATCGAGATAAACAATCGCTAGGGGCCGGGAAATTTCGCATATTTGATGACCTGCATGTTAGAATGCACTATCCTGTGTTTACTGATGCCACTACCATTCGTCCACTAGCTGCTACTCAGTGGAACAGCGGACAATGAACGAATAGACGGGGCTTGAAATTGTCATTTTTTTAGTTCGTAAAGCCATGCTCTATTAGTGTATTTATAACGTTGCCAATTTTTTTGGAATTTTTCAAAATCTAGTAATTTAGTATCTTTCTCATTCTTAGTTTGGTAGCTGTAACTGTGAAAGAGGAAGTAAAGAAAGATGTGTGTATGGAAAGTAGAAGCTTGCTGATAAAATAAACGTGTTTAAATATAAGGTGATAAAAAACGTCATAAAAGGTATTGAGAGTTATGTGCTCGGAAGAGTTTTTTAAAGCAAGCAGATCTTGTGAAGAACACGTATTCGGTGCGGTACTCGGATGAATTCAATCTAGAGTTCTTATTTTTGGAGCGTTGGATTACATACACACACTGGTTTCTCACCATTTCTGATAAGGCATCTGATTTGGTGAGTAATAAATTAGGAACAATGTAGATAATGGGACATTCGTCCTTTAAAATGCCATGTTTGTAATATAAACTGAGATTACGTTGTTATATTCAGAAGTTTGTTATAACATAAAAACGTTACTGGAAAGTATGTTAATTGCTTTTAATTTAATTCAATTTGTTATATACACGGTCATTTGTAGATTTCCTATGGAAGGTAATTATTTAGGTAGAGACGTCGGCCGTAATAGTTGTGTTTAGCGTATTCTTCTCAAGTTCTTGTACGAGAAGAATAACTTATTGGCGATCAGTTAACTCTGTTGTATTAGGTGGTCGGCAATATGACGTGGATACCGAGCAGTGGCGGAATGCTTCAGCGGGCGAAATAAGTCACTGGCCACGGCAACGCCCGCCTCGTTTCTCGCATACAAAACAATGGGACATTGCCCACTAAGAATTTGTATCACAAGAACACTGTATTTTCTCTTATAGTGTTCCGCATTATATTGTACGTTATTGGATGCGAAAAATTTTCTGGTGTACATTTATTACTTGGATCTCAACAAAGAAACAAACACAGAAATGATGGGACGTTTGAAGGGAATCGTTCAAAGCTCTCCTCTTTGTGTCTTGAAAGGGACATTATTTATTTAACTAGCTTCCGTAACATCCCTGATTTACGCGCGGTGCATAAGAAATTGACACCTTGTACGGAATGAGATCGACGTCTTCCTACATCCACGCTATGAAGTTATCTTTAGCTCGTGTCTTCTTCCTAGAGTGCAAAGAAATAAAGTAAAACTTGAAACGTAACCAAAAAAAGAGGTAAACAAACAGATTCGATTAGTTTTTCAATCTCTTAGCATTTGGAAATGAAGGGTTCGCAAATTTAAAAAAAAGTGCTATGATAAATAGTGATTTTATTTTCACTTCAATTACTTTGAACAATTAAATGGTTTTGGGCAGTTACAGTGCTGCATATTTATGAAAATGTGCACGTATTTATTTAATACCGATATTTTAATGAAACTTCATCTACTTAAATTAGCAAAACCAATATTTTGTTCCTCATCGTGTTTTTTACTGTAGAGTCCATCAAAAATGTTCCTTATTTTCGGTCAGTGACACAAACACACACGTTTGTTTAATGCAATATTATTTTCCAGTAGTCTAGAAGATGTAATAATTACACACATTTCGTATCTACTTCAATTTTGTTATATTGTCTATTCTGCAGTTAATGAACATGGCTATGGTTTGGGCGAACCTATACACTTACACACACGCACATACACACAACCACGCCCCCCCCCCCCACACACACACATTTTGTCGTGTTGCATGTACAGGTGCTGCAACGGTGTAACGTGCATACATGCCATTAGAAAACACATTGCATAGGCGACTGTTTTTATTCAACACAGATCTACGCTACACCTCTACTTTGTTTTTAAGTAATCGTGCTGTGAAAGTTATATTTTACAACGTGGAGGAACATCTGTGAAAAAATATTGTGTGTGGGTGTGTGATGTGTCGTAATATCCATCGTTCACTAAGTGGCACACAAGCTACTGCCCTGTAACATCCGCACACCGCGTCCGTGCGGTGCCATATTATCTGCGATATCGAACACGTCGTTCAACAAGACGTGGCACACACCAATTATACCCTTGCCATCTCCCAACAATAATTGTATGCCAACTTCTGCCGTACCTTACTATCTTAGGTTTCGAACACCGCCCAACAATAGCGTCTCCCCAGCTACTGCAGTGCCACATTATCTGCGATATCGAACGCGTCGTTCAACACGACATGGCTCACACCAATTATACCCGTGCCATCTCCCAACAATAATTGTATGCCAACTACTGCCGTACCTTACTATCTTGAGTTTCGAACACCGCCCAACGATAGCGGCTCTCCAGCTACTGCAGTGCCACATTATCTGCGATATCGAACACGTCGTTCAACAAGACATGGCACACACCAATTATACCCTTGCCATCTCCCAACAATAATTGTATGCCAACTTCTGCCGTACCTTACTATCTTGAGTTTCGAACACCGCCCAACGATAGCGGCTCTCCAGCTACTGCAGTGCCACTGCGATATCGAACACATCGTTCAACAAGACGTAGCACACACCAATTATACCCGTGCCATCTCCCAACAATAATTGTATGCCAACTACTGCCGTACCTTACTATCTTGAGTTTCGAAC
>PNEQ01069864.1:0-26299 GCA_003012365.1 Medauroidea extradentata | reverse complement strand
CATATATCAGACTAACTAAATCTGATGTGCATAAGGCACGTTTATCTTGAACACACAAGGTTTACATAGTATGCAATATAGTACTTGTAACATAAGTTTAACAAAGTTATGGGGGTGATGGTGATTGGTGAATTAAGGATGGTATGGGGCCCGAAAGACTTACTTGCATAGGGGCCCGCAAATCCTGTCGACGGCCCTGATAATAGCAAGCAATGAGGGACACCTGATGTAACCCTCCTTCCTCTGAAATACCCCTCCAAGACACATTATCACACATGTTCTCAAAGATAATGAAACAGGTATCCACCTGCTTTTCCTCATCAATTGTCTGTACTGTATCTTCCAGCAAACATGGCAGATGAGTAGGCCTATCACATTGAATGTCAAAATACAACCTTGCCAAATCATTATGTTATACATAAACTAAGCTAAGCCCTTATGAAATCTGAAGTCAAAGAATACCAAATTATCATTTTTATTTGTAAAAATATAATCATAGTTTGAAATTAACAAGTACTGTCAAAACTATACTAATATATCATTACTATTTGTAATATATAATACACAAAAATACACACGTTTATACTAAATCAGACTAGATTTCTTGTGTTAACTCATACAGTTTTTTTTAATGACACAATATCTAGCATTTAACAATTTGTGCCCAAAAATGTACTAAAGATCAGTGTGATGTTCCAACAATGCCCAAAATAAATATTTGTGTTCTGAAATGAGCACCCATTGCAGAATCTAAGTCATATTACTACATCACCGATATTTCTAAAATACTCAGCACAAAAATAAATAGGCCTAATGGTACATATTGTATGTCAACAATGACTTCATGTGTCATATAGTTTTTTATCGTCCTAAGATATATCCTTTAATAAATTGAAAACAAAAAACTGATTAAAGAAGAAATATCAACCTAATGTTTTAAGAATGCCCAAAACAATAAAAAGACAAATTGGCTTGAAATTCAAAATGAAAAAAAATTGTAAAACGCCCATCCCAGACCAGAATAAACCAAATGTATCTGCAGAGAGTGATTACTTTGTATTTAAAATTCTTCTGATGTCCTGTAATCACTACTTGCAAACGGAGATTGTTAAACTAAATAAAATTGTTATTCTACTTAACTACTGGTACAAATATATTATGTAAGTCATTAAAGGTGAATTAACACAAATATGAATGACAGACTAAAATTTCTGAGCTAGAAAATTGATACGTTTTTCATTACAAATGGCATGGCATTGGCAAAGTTTAGCCTAATGTAAAATTTTCACAGACTCCCTCATTTAATTTCAGATTTTAGGCCTACGTAAATAAAACATACACAACTGACACAACTGAACGCCTATGCATAACATACAAGATTTATATTGTCTTACCGGCTCGAATTTGCAGAACCTTCGACAATCAGCAATTTCAGTGCCGCAGTAACAGCAAAAAAATTCATCTTCGTCACTCGCAAAATCAATTATGTATTCCATAATTTAAAGCCTTTGCACGTTTTAAAGAATCTTCCAGCCCTGCACAGCAAAACCAATCTAGATATTAACTAACAAACACTTCAATTCAAATTACAATATCATTCGTCTCACTCCACTCAGTGTTGCCAAAAGGAAACATGGTATTATATACGAAAGTTTAAAACAATAATGTACATAAAATACTTCACTTTTTCCAATTTAAATACCATGAAAAATTTAACTTCGCTCCTAACTTACCTTCGCTTAGTTCTCAAATACCGGGACGCTAATTTTATAACCACGGAATAACGACCAAAGATACACCACTGTCACTACTTGATGAGTAATATTTCCTATCACCGATAATATTCGCGCGCCTGTGTCTGATTCAAAAGATAGGGGGTGGCCCTGTCTATGGAAATGTACTAGAGCAAAGTGAAGCCGCCACTTTAGGTAACACATAATGGGACCACCCAATTGTTTCCATACGAAAAAAATAATCTGAACCAAGAAAACGTAGGCTATAGTTAACCAATTTAGTTTTTTACTTAACATATTAACACTCTGAGCGGTTTATAACAGCGGTGCAACAACACAAGTGTCGATATCCTAAAAATAACCTCAGTTTTGAGATATTACAACCAAAATGGCGGCTATAAATTCGTCACATTAGAACCAGTGTAAATATCAAGTTTAGTTACTCTTGCGAATAACAAAAATTGCAAACATTTACTATTTACGATTAATTACAATGAATAATAACAGAAATTAGTAGCCGCGATTAATAATTATGCCTACATTCTACCAATTCGATAGTGGGGAGGGCTATGAAGATCAGAGAAATTGCAGTGGAAATTTTATAATTAACAGTAATAAATAGTAAAAGTGTACTATTTAAGAATAATTTCAGTGAAATATAACTGATATAAATAGTTGCCAGCAATAAATACATTCTATAATGGTAAATGTATGAAAATATCTTTAAAATTGTTAAAAGTTTGCACAAGATTACTAATAAGCATACAGAAAGTATTTTATAACAATGACACACAGAGTTTAAACTCATTCTACCACCAATTGAAGATGCTAAGAACAGTTACCGGTACTAAAATTAATTAATATACTGCCTAATGCATTAGTACATTAGCATTAAATTCACATTGTATGCATGTGGACTGATGATGCACATATTTAATGCCCATTCTAAAACAAGTTTAGCATGTTCTATCGGCAATAGAACTCAGACAAATTAAATAATATACACTGAACAACGTAAATTTTTGTAATAAAAGATTTGTACTTACTCAACTCGATCGCAGATACAGATTCTTCGCCACAATCAGTAAATTATGCATTAGTTCCTCTTTCGTCGCGGTATCTTAGTTAATAATTCTCCACACACATATGCAAAATGTATTTGCTGATGTGTCTCAATCAGCAGGATTGATCTAATATCCACTATCTACGAAACCTGCAAGTTCTAAAACGTTCATAAAACACACACTACACACACGAGTATCATGCTGCGAAGCATTCTTACATGTGATGGTTATTTGTACTGCAAACCATAAAATTTTCCCTTAGTAGACACACCATATTCAGCCCAGTAGCCAAAGTGCAACTGAAATTGCTAAATAAAGGACAGTAGAGTAACAAATTACATCTACTTTCAATACAATCCACCAGTAGTTATAGTAGCCCAAAATACAACATGACCAACGCGTACAACACGTCTCTCGGATTTAAAATTTAGGCGAAAAGCAGCAGTTTCAAAGTAAACAAACAGCAATTTTCTTTACATACAACTACTTTTCATAACTGCAGAAATATTTTTTTATAAATAAACTTTACCTGTAAAACACATAGTTTAGCCGGTACACAACAAATAGCTAAACTACATGTCTACCCAACCCCTCACAACCACCTATTTCTCGAATAAAAACTATCCATGAGGACAAGAAGGGACGTAGTGGCACAATAGCAAAGTCACTGCACAAATTAGTTGAGACAAAAAGAAAATTTATCTGGAACCCCAAATATGAATACTTGTTTAGAAAATTAAAGAGGATTATGGTTTCACCTCCTGTCCTAAGATAACCTAGCAGTGAAGGCGAGTTCATTATAGACACATATGCGAGAGATGTGGCAATTGGTGCTGTGTTGTCACAGATCCAGGATGGGAAACAAAAGCCATTAGAGTATTACAACAAATTGTTACGTAAGCCAAAAAGAAATTATTGTGTAACTGGCAATGGTTAAGGGCTATTTCACACTTTCACCATTACTTATAGGGAAGGCCTTTTACTCTACGAACAGAATGTTCATCATTGCATTAGTTACTGAATTTCAAAAACCTAGAAGAACAAATACCTCACAGTGTTGTGTCTTGCGAAGAGCTGGATGTTTGACTTGTATTAGGCTTAACCTTTAAGCTTAAACTGAACAGCTTGATTCAAGAATGTTTCAAGCCTTAATTTAGACAAACTTGCCGACGGCTTACCAACTTGCTTGCCGCGGCAGTCCAAACAATTCGTCTTTCATTTGTTAACTAGTTGAGAGAAGCTCATGGAAGCGTACCCTTAAGCACCGTGAAGCGGCAAAGTCAATAACACAGAAAAATAGGCAAGGTGTTATTATTAACTTACATCGTTCACCAGTACACAACTCAACGCTGGCGATGCTTAAAGCGGTCTCGGAACTAGCCCGTTCGGTAGGCGAAGCACGGAAAAATCCCATTTGGTGGGAATAGAGAAAATAAAGTATTGTAAGCTCTTGAGCGCGAAACGAGTCGACAGGGGTGAGGGGTTAACCCGGCACTGAAGTTAAATTACATTAAATGTTCCAAAAAAACTATTGCATGTGAAAATTATCAGACAAAGTAAGATGCTGGTGCCTGGGCGACCGGAGCCGAAACACCTCGACATGCCGCCAGTAGTCAACTGAGAAAGACTTGGCGGGATCAGTGCGATTACGCCGCTGAGCACGCCACAATTTCTTAACACACAAAAACACTTACAAACATACAAACAAAAGCACTGAAAATTGAATAAAAACTATAATTGCTGATAAGTGTCCAAAAGATTGTTTGGAATGTTCATATTTATATTTTGAAGAATTTGGGTCAAACAATATTTTACGTTACATGAATTTAAATTATGTTAAGAACAGAGAATTACCTTATTACTATTAAATGAAAAATTTATGGAACAATATTATTATTAAGAACAATTAAATAACTATAGGATTTTTAAGAAATTATGCGGCATGGTTTGCCAGTTGGATGAGTCCATCTTGACGTCGGGCGTAGGGGTATTTTTACATGAATTTAAGGTTAGACCCGACAAGTCTTTCCAGGGTGCTGATGTTAGGTAAACAAGGTTACCCCTGGCCCTTTACGTCTCTTTACTACAAGGTACACGTGCCTCAGTTGCCCTCTCTTACACACAGCAATAGCACTGAAAGTTAGGGGTTCACTGGAGTGTTTTCTACGTTTAGGTTTAACGGGGCACTTCCTACCAATGGCTCGTGGTTTGGGGGGAGGCTTAACTACAGTTGGGCGTCGCGTTTGGCGGCAGGGGTGGCATCGGGATGCCGTTGCCTCTTGGAACCATGCTGCCGGGCACGTTTCTATATGCGCCCTCAGTACTGGTTGCCAGGTGTGCTCATTTGGTGCATGGTGCGCACGACGGGCTGTTCCGAAGGGCACCCGGTTTGGCCCGCATCAAACGGCCCTTCCCTCTGGAGACTGTCTGTGCACCACAATGCCCGCCATCTCATACCTGCAGCAGGGGTGGCACCGCACGCTCGTCGGCCGCGGTCGGAGACTGTAGCACCACCGCTGGGTTGTCTGGGAGAGTGTCTCCGTTGGTCTAGCCGGGGCGCTGTGAGGCGCCCTGTCGCCCATTCAAATGGGGTATTCGGGGCGCACCCAGCGGCGCAGGCATTCGTAGCGGCGAGGAATCCGAAGGCATCCACTATCTGTCCGGGTTGGCCTGTCATCAGCGACCCGGGGTGACTGCTGCGTAGGCCCGGGACCCGTGACCAGGCAGACTGCAGTGGGGAGGGGCGGTGTGTCTAGCCGGCCATCCTCCTAGTGTGTTCTCGCCGTCCAGGTGTCACCCATGCAGCACAGTGAATTGTCCAGAGCGTGGCCAGAGGGTGTCGGCGCGCCCTTTCCCCCAATGGTAAACAGTGGGTTGAAGCAACCGTTCCTCTTGGGGGCCTCGAATGTCGTAGTGGTTCATAACCAGTCACCCCTAGGGCGTTTCCGTGTGTGTGACCGTCGGCCCTGCTACTCGGCGATGTTACGATGCAGAGCGCTGGGGCGTGTGCACGAATGGCAGTGTGGTCTACTTCCCTCTCTGTATCTGCTGGCCTAATTGAGTCAGATTCTGGGGAACGTGACTGCCCCTCCTCTTGGTGGTTTGCTGGTCTTTCCTGGGTCTTGGGTTCCGTAGTCATTGGACCCGGTGGGCTGTACGCGAAAGGACGCCTGATACACCTGGTGGTCGTCGCTTCCCCTGTGCATGGTGTCTCCTCCCCCAGCGCCGCTCTCTCTTCTGGTTGTTGAACTTCTGGAGTTGTGGGGGTTTCGCTTACCATGTCGCTCTGCGCCAGTCGCAGATCGTCCCAATGAGCCTTCACTCCTCTACCTCTCCTGCATCATATCAGACAGCTAGTTGGTCCATACGCGTGCACCACCTTGCGCGGTCTGCTCCATTTTTCTGCGAACCCCGTGCAGTACTTTTGCCCCCGGCTGACAGTGGATAAGTCATTGTATATAATCTCTGGCCTGGGCGCAAGAATGTCGGCAGTCGGTTTATGTGTTGTATCCACTGACTCGTATAGCGTTGTTGACTCTCTCCGCATGGCAGCATGCTTGGTCGCTCTTCTGCTTATCCAGCTGTCTTCGTCCTCCGGCTTCTCCTTATCTCGGGAAGCAGTGATAATCCCCCGGCAGCTTCAAGTTACTACCTAACAGGGCAGCGGCGGGTGTTTGGCCGGTTGCTGCGCTCACCCGGCAACGGAGTATGAAGAGTGCGGCCGGCAGATGTTCCACCCAACTCTCATGCTTCCGCCCCACACAGATACGCAGTTGCGTTTTCAGCTCATGATTTCGCCGTTCCGTGGGGTTGGCGTATAGGTGGTTGACGTATGCCGTGGACGCCCGTTCTGCCGCCGTCCTTTTTGGGATGCTGCGGCCATGTCCCGGCCACGTGCTCTCTCCTCCCTCCCCCGCTACAGCAGGACATAAGGCACTGTGCTTCATCAGTGGAGACGTCAACACCAACGTTCCCCCTTATGAAGGTACATTACGGTCTACAACTAGCAGTTTTGGGCTAGTCAAATTCGTTTGCAGGGCCCGCAGCGTATTTGCTAGTATTTTCAACAAAATCTAAAACTGTCCCAGACCATGTGAACATGTTTATGACGTCGGGGCGCTATGCGCCACGACGCACGTCAGGTGCCAAGCTGCAACAGGCATTGTGTAAATAGTGACGTTAGTTAATCAGAAAGCATACCAGAATACACTATAGATTTGCGTGATTGCTTACAGTACTCTTTTTGAAAAACGCTTTGAACATTTTGCATATTATTTCAGTTGCTAAATTAATCATGGCGGCAAGGACACTTAGGATAGCCTGCCAAGAGTGTTTTAATTTACTTTTGTGTTCTTAACATTTATATGCTCCTTAAGAGCAAGTTTGATGCATGTCTTCTCTTAATTCAAGCAGAATCTTATTATGTATTTCATTTTTTAATTTAATACGTATTTTATTCTAACAATGCTTTCAGAGATTGTCCTACAAAAGACTGGCAGTTATATTTATATTTAGGCCTATATGTAATGGGCAGAAACATTTTTAAAATTATTTCTTTACTTTTTCATGACTTTTGGTTTTGCATTTATGTTTAACTTAGAATGTAAGAGCAAATCCACCACGTCTGGCGGGAACGTGGGCTTCCGGGTCCCCGCCTGACGCCATATTGAGTTAGTCTTCGTCCCGTCAGCGAGCAAGTAGGTTGTGCGCGCGGAGTGCGGTCACGTCACCCTGAGGCCCCTCATCTTTAGTGATGTAATCTTTTAGTTTTCAATTGTTTATTTAGACTACCGGAACCTTTTTGTGTCTCTTCATGGCTTCAGGGATCGACGCGTGTCAGGGAAGTGCTATTTGAGCCTCCCTCATCAATTTTCACTTAAGTCCATTGTTGGCCGATGCCACAGTTCACAGTTTTACTGATTCGCTCCGAGCGAATATTTTACGTATGGTCAATGGTGGCACTGCTCGAGGGTGTTTCAAGCTAATAAACCACCACGCTGGTTTCAATTCACGTCAGTGTTTTCCTCATCGGCAACAATGACTTTCTTCCCCTCCGCACCCTAAGGAACCACAGCAACCAGAGTCGTCGGGAGCAGCGCGTGCCAGGTAGGCTAGCACGCAAACCACCACGAGGACTTCCAACACCGACAAGCGGCAGGAAGGCCAGGTTACATGGCCAACAGGCCGTCGACCCACACCAGACGTCAATCTCAGGTAACCTCATATCGGGCACATCCTTTGGTTCCCCTGAACCGACCCTGGCCTATCCTGCGCCGTGTTATTTGGCGCCCAACGCTTTGGCCAGAAAACGAGGCCAAAACCTTCATTTTCAAAACTGAACTAAACCTGCCTACTCCAAGCTATATCCAAGCTCAAACCTTCTTTTTGCAAAAATTGTTTTCAAAATTTGGATCATTTTCCTGTATCTCTATTGTTGGCGCCTGTCGCTATTTCAAATTCCAAATCTACCTGAAAACTCTTCTTTTGGAACTTGTACAGAGCTTTCGCCGCGTAAAACCGGCACCTTTCACTTAACCAAATCCTATCCTGTGCCCAGGAAAACGCCGGAGCACCCGGAAACAACCTGTTGCAGCAGACGTCTCAGCGGTTTCAAGACTAGCATTGTTGCGATACGTACGGTAAAACCCCCTACGGGCGAGGGGACAGCCGCGTCGCGATGTTTGGGACAGCAGAGGTACTGTGCAAAAACTGTGTACGTCCTGTGACTGCAGAGGACCCATTTTCATTGACCGACACTTGCAGGTGCGATGACGTACGGATTGCATTTAAAGTGCGTGAGCAACAAAGGTCTGTGGACTGGGACCTTAGCAACAGCGCAATTGCACACCTGTCTTGTGGCAAACGCACTCGTTTGTGCCCAAAGTGTGTCAGACCGTATCAGGACATCAATGCGACCGTAAGCAGTGACCATTGTTGCCAGTGTACCGAATTTAGGCTGCCAGAACTTCCACAGCCAACTTTCAAACAGAAACTGAATAAGTGAACGTACGGGAAATGGTGCAACGGACAGGGAGAAGTCTCACTCGCATGCCGCGATTGTCTTAGGCCTTTCCATGAACAGTGCATAACTGCGCGGGAAAAACTAAATGTTCGCGCAGACAGATGGTTCGCTTGTGATCATTGCCACCCACAGAAATTCGCTTACCGCGATAGTAGGAAACCAGCCGCGTCTACCGCGTCTAATATATCTACCGCGAGAACACCAACATGGGTGTCAGAACACTTTTCTGATGTTACAAACTGTGCTACACTGTTACAGCCACGAGCCACGAGTACAAGACACGAATTCAGTGAATTGGAATCGTGTGCGACGAGTGTGTTTAATAAGGACGCGCGGGAACGTCGTACCCGCCCTACCTTACATTCTACTGCGCCGGTCGACACAGCTGCGCGTGACGTCACAACGAGGCCACGTGCGCCGTCTAGTTCAAGGTCGCCCATAAGGGAGGAGTGGAACAGCGAACAGCTGGTCTCTCGCGACACCACAACAAAGTATCACACGTGCGCTGGGGCGCATACGACTGCAAGTAAGTTCCAGTCACTGCCAACATTCACCGGCTTACCAGCAGAGGACCCATTAGCCTTCCTACAGGACTGCACACAGCGCCTGCTGCGCTACCAGGTCGAGGAGGCAGACTGGCCGAGCTGCATGGGCGAGCGGTTACAAGGTGAGGCAAAAGCATGGTGGCGAGCAATTACACACTACGGTCAAACATGGTCCGAGTTTAAAGTTGCTTTTGAACGCCGTTTCAGTAGTACATTTACATCCTTACAAACACGCAGTAGATGCTTGTTAGCAGAACAACAATTAAACGAGTCACTCTGTACCTTTGTCACAAACAAAATCAGCAAGTTAAAGAAGTACTATTCAGAGATGTCAGTACGCGAAGTTTTGGAGGTAGTAGCCTCAACAGCTCAAAATAGATTCAGACCTGCCTTAGCTTCCCTTATTCACGTGTCCGAGGAGGATTTCTTAGGTTCAGTTGTTGTCCTAGAACAAAATGTAGTCGAGGAAACACCGCAGCGTGACCACGAACGTACCTTCTCGCGTGTTACAGAACCACGCAAATATGGCACAGAACAGCAAAACCAGAAGCAAAATAAACCAGTCTATGCAGAGCAGAACAGTAACCACAGATTTCGCCCCATAATAATAATATTAAGGGAGAGTGGGTCAAACCAGATTATTCAAAACCACCTAAATACCCATGTCATTATTGCGAGAGGAATGTTTTTCATTGGCATTTTGAGTGCCCGAATAAGGCAGCAGGCAAACCTATGCTGAACCAGTCGGGAAACAACAGAGCGGGGTAAAGGGGCCGGACGTTGCTTTTACCCCCGGAAAAACAAACAGTACCGGACTTGACATAAATTCAGAAGTAATTTGGCCAACTATACAGAACATGAAAACTGCCAACAATACTCAACATAGTAACAAGTGTAATCATGTGCATGCAGTTGATGTAAATAATGATAATAATCAGAGTGCAAATTGTCAGTGTCATGTATGTCTACACAACGTGTCTGTCAACAATGTTGTGTCACACAATGCTACCAACTGTGGAACACCCCAGGGCATATGTCATCACAAACAAACTACATATCAACATTCAGAACTACCGACTGCGGAATGTAAACAAACCATTTGTCAACATACAGAGTTGCCAACTGCGGAACAAAGCACAAGTAAACAAAACATTAGTCAACCGATAGTGTTACCAACCACTGAAACCACATCAACATGTAAACAAAACACGCAGATTCAGACACCGCAACAAATTCTACTTAATCAAGTACAGAATTTCAACCACGGCATGCTACGCATACCGGTCATTCTGAATGGACACAAATGCCGAGCGCTAATCGACACAGCAGCGTCGCACAATTTTGTACGTCCAGGATTTATTGAACCACGGAATTTAAAGACAGCTGTCCGTACACTTAAACTGGCTACAAATCACCAGACTAGCGAGACGCTAGGTGAAACAGAGATCGCAGTCACCATACGCGACATCACCACAACCACAACAGCCTTTGTCACGTCAGATCTACGTGAAGACGTAATATTAGGTATACCATGGTTGACGGAACAGAATACTGTTGTCGAACCGGCAGCCCGTCAAATACATTTCGGCCAACACGAGCAATGTACCGTGTACAATCTGGACCCCAAGCCGACCCACACGGCCACACGCGTGCTGTTGGGTGAGCTCGATCACGGAGTACCAGAGCAGTACAGAGAAGCAATGCAGCGAATGTTGGACGAACGTAGGGATGTTTTCGCTACCACAGACCCTCTCTGTAGAACAGATGTCACTCAGCACCACATTCCACTTACACAGGAAGAACCAATTTTCAAACCACCTCATGGCTACCAACCGCATCAGTGCCGCATCATCAAGGAACAAGTGCAGGAGATGCTAGCGGAGGGAGTCATCGAGCCGACCCATAGCCCTTATAATTCAGCTATTACATTAGCCCCTAAAAAGGATGGGACGTGGCGTTTCTGTGTCGATTTTCGCCCAATTAATCGGGTCACACAGAGCGCACCGCCACCTTACATTCAAGTCAAAGGAGCGCTAGGAGCTCTCGGGCGTGCCAAAATACTGTCATCGCTTGATCTTCGTAGCGGATACTGGCAGGTATCGGTCGCTCCAGAAGATAGACCCAAAACCGCGTTTACTACACCAGACGGCAGGCGATTTCAATTCTGCGCTATGCCATTTGGGTTAAAATGCGCACCCGCTACCTTTCAAGCACTTATGGTAAACGTTCTTGATGGCTACATCGGAGAGTTCGCACTGGCCTACCTCGACGATGTTGTCGTCTGGTCAGAAACGTGGGAGGACCACATACGCCATCTTTCCATCGTGCTTGAACGCTTAGCTACTAACGGACTGACCTGCGCAAATCAAAAGTGCCATATCGGCAAAGATTGCATCAAATTCTTAGGACATCTAGTAGACGAGGAAGGCAGCAGGCCGACACCGGAACAAATTGATTTGATCAATAGTCAAGCAGCTCCACGAACTCGCAAACAATTATGTAAATTATTTGGATTTGTAAACTGGCTCCGAGATTTAATTCAGGACTTTGCTATTGTCACAGCACCTCTCACGAGTTTACTGTCACCAGCGAAACCGTTCAAATGGGAGCTAGAGCACCAGCAGTGCTTCGAACAAATCAAAGCCAGATTCTCCGAGTGCCCCAAACTGGCACGACATGACCCGAGCAGACACCTATATCTGCAAACCGACGCTAGTGAACAAGGCCTAGGAGCAGTATTGTACCAGTATGGCGACAACAATGAACGACGTATCATAGACTTCAGCAGCGCGAATTTCGGCGCTGTGGAACGTCGTTATGATGTGAATGAACGGGAGTGTCTTGCCGTCGTCTGGTCAGTAAAGCGGTACCGCCAATTCCTGGAGTACCAGAGATTCACGCTGCGGACAGACAACCGTTGTTTGGTATGGCTCCACTCCATTCGCGAGGCATGGAGCAAGTTAACTCGTTGGTCACTGTTTCTCCAGTCATTCGATTTTGAAGTACAACATGTACCTGGAGTCGAAAATGAGTTAGCAGACAGCCTATCACGATCTCCGCAGCATGTGTTCGCCCATGACGAAGAGGAATGGGACGAGATCATGCAGCCAACAATGCATAACACTGAAACGGGAAATCCGGAGTGTAACCAAATAACTGTACAAGACAATCTAACCCTTGAAGCACTGAAGGACTGTGTCGTAGCTGCACAGCAACAATGCCCTGTGTCACAGCAACAAGTTGACAGATGTAGTAAGGGCGAGGTTCCGCATTGGCGTGTCGTCGACTGCGTTCTACAGATAGAATGTCCGGCAGCCAACCCAGCCTGGAAGGTGTACGTGCCAGAAGCAGAGCGGACCACAGTCCTGTGGTTCGCCCATGAGAGCCCTTGGGCGGGGCACCCAGGCGGAACACAAACGCTAACCAACATCAGACGTCACTTCCACTGACCAGGAGCGGCACACCAGACTCGGAACTTAGTACGCGAGTGCCAGCCATGCAACCGTATTAAGAGCAGACGCACAGATGGCCTGCAACAACAGCAGCCAAGGACACCCAGCATCCCCATGGATACTGTCACGTTGGATCTGATGGGTCCGTACCCTCGTACCAAGGGAGGCAAACGCTTCATACTTGTAATAACAGACCTGTACACCAGGTGGGTCGAAGCTTTCGCCATTTCCAGCGGACGGGCACCCATCATCGCACGTGCTCTAGAAAACGAGTTTTTCACCACATGGGGATACCCACGGGTCCTGCTGACCGATAACGGAACTCAGTTCACAGGCAAACTGTGGCGCGAGTTTTGCTCTAGATGGAACATACAACACCACACAACAGCCGCATACCATCCACGAGCAAACCCGACAGAGCGCAGGAATCAGGAGATTAAGGTACAGCTTCGATTCCGGATGCGTGGACACCATGCGAGTTGGGCAGAACACCTCCCCGCTATACTCTACACCCTACGCTTCCGAGTCAATGCAGCCACCGGGTTCTCTCCTGCAGAACTGCTCCAAGGACACAACTTATAGCTACCAGGTGAACTGGCATGCTTTCCATGTGCTGACGCAACCAAGGGAGAGGGAAGTGGTGAGTGCTGCCAACGACGACAGCGTCGGGACCAGGTGCAACAACGGCAGCAGAGGTATGCAGCGCAATGGTGCCCGAACACAGAAAGACTGCCACCACCCCTTCAACCCGGCCAGCGGGTATACACGCGTGCACACCCACAATCTGCGAGTAAAAGAGCTTTCTGTGCAGGATTGGCGCAGAAGTGGACTGGACCTCACATAGTACTGAGAGCTGCTGGCAACACGTGCTACATCATCAGGGTGGGACGTTACACCCGTAAAGTTCATCGGGATGACCTACGCCTGGCGAGGGTGCGGCAAGCCGAACAGCAGCAAGAAGACAACCCAGGCGGGGAAACACCACCGAGTGACGCACCGGTGTGCAACCCCACTGACGTAAACACCTAACCTGAAACGGAAACACCAATCCCAGTAGAACCCGTTTCGCCTGACATACAGGGTACTAAAGAGGAACCGGTGGGGACACACTTCCCTCACTTGTCGACTTCCTTGCCCACAGAGTCACCCTCGTCGGCCCCAGCGGAGCTACCGAGCGAGGCAAACAGACCAGTAGCGAGAGTTGGTGACAGGAGTCCAATGACAGAGGAGGACCCTGATCCAGACAGCAACCAGGCAGCCGACCCAGACGGCTCTCCAGTCCCCGAAGGGCTGACTACAGAGGAGACCAACCGGTCTTCTGACAGTGCGACAGAGGGAAAAGGCAGCAGAGCCGCGGGCGACACTCCCGCCCTGCCTACTGAAACCATGGACGATGAGGTCGATGCACACGTTGCAAAGCAGCTTACGTCCCACAGCCCAGATGACAGCGAGGCTGACAGAGTCCAGTGGCCCAGAGACACCTGCAACACCACCGTCGCAGTCAGCGACGACACCGTCCTGTGCAGGCTCCCGGCACAGGATGTTCTGAGGTGAGATCTACACAACCTACCGTCCCTTCTCTGCCCAACAGGTACAGGAAGCGGGCCGAACCACTCTACGGGGTCGCTCAAGAAGAAGGAACATCCAGTTCCCCCGCTCTCTTAGGCGGTGAGGCACCTGCCCGTCATTCAGACCGCACGGGCCGCATGTACACACACCGTCGGGCTGCAACAGGTGCTATTCCAGCACGTGGCCTTGGCGGGTACTCCTCAAGCGACGCCTATGGAGAATCTGAGAAGCAGACGGCAACTAGGCGACGATGCCGCCCCATAGCAGCAGCATTCCCGGCAACCACTACAACAGGCCACTACTAGCTACGAGCCCGCAACACCTTGCCTGCTTCGAGCAGCTGGTACCACTAGCGGCCGAACGGACGCCTGAGTGGGGGGCGGATGAAGTGTGCCGTGGACGCCCGTTCTGCCGCCGTCCTTTTTGGGCTGCCGCGGCTGTGTCCCGGCCACGTGCTCTCTCCTCCCTCCCCCCGCTACAGCAGGACATAAGGCACTGTGCTTCATCAGTGGAGACGTCAACACCAACGTCCCCCCCTATGAAGGTACATTACGGTCTACAACTAGCAGTTTTGGGCTAGTCAAATTCGTTTGCAGGGCCTGCAGCGTATTTGCTAGTATTTTCAACAAAATCTAAAACTGTCCCAGACCATGTGAACATGTTTATGACGTCGGGGCGCTACGCACCACGACGCACGTCAGGTGCCAAGCTGCAACAGGCATTGTGTAAATAGTGACGTTAGTTAATCAGAAAGCATACCAGAATACACTGTAGATTTGCGTGATTGCTTTTTGAAAAACGCTTTGAACATTTTGCATATTATTTCAGTTGCTAAATTAATCATGGCGGCAAGGACACTTAGGAAAGCCTGCCAAGAGTGTTTTAATTTACTTTTGTGTTCTTAATATTTATATGCTCCTTCTGAGCAAGTTTGATGCATGTCTTCTCTTAATTCAAGCAGAATCTTATTATGTATTTCATTTTTTAATTTAATACGTATTTTATTCTAACAATGCTTTCAGAGATTGTCCTACAAAAGACTGGCAGTTATATTTATATTTAGGCCTATATGTAATTGGCAGAAACATTCTTAAAATTATTTCTTTACTTTTTCATGACTTTTGGTTTTGCATTTATGTTTAACTTAGAATGTAAGAGCAAATCCACCACGTCTGGCGGGAACACGGGCTTCCGGGTCCCCGCCTGACGCCATATTGAGTTAGTCTTCGCCCCGTCAGCGAGCAAGTAGTTTGTGCGTGCGGAGTTCGGTCACGTCTCCCTGAGGCCCCTCATCTTTAGTGACGTAATCTTTTAGTTTTCAATAGTTTATTTAGTCTACCGGAACCTTTTTGTGTCTCTTCACGGCCTAAGGGATCGACGCGTGTCAGGGAAGTGCTATTTGAGCCTCCCTCATAAATTTTCACTTAAGTCCATTGTTGGCCGACGCCACAGTTGACAGTTTTACTGATTCGCTCCGAGCGAATATTTTACGTGTGGTCAATGGTGGCACTGCTCGAGGGTGTTTCAAGCTAATAAACCACCACGCTGGTTTCAATTCACGTCAGTGTTTACCTCAACTGCAACAGTGACTTTCTTCCCCTCCGCACCCTAAGGAACCACAGCAACCAGAGTCGTCGGGAGCAGCGCGTGCCAGGTAGGCTAGCACACAAACCACCACGAGGACTTCCAACACCGACAAGCGGCAGGAGGGCCAGGTTACATGGCCAACAGGCCGTCGACCCACACCAGACGTCAATCTCAGCTAACCTCACGTCGGGCACATCCTTTGGTTCCCCTGACCCGACCCTGGCCTATCCCGTGCCGTGTTATGGTAAATGGCTGTAGTATGGTGGTACGTGCCCCACTTCTCGCAAGCATCTCTCCACATCCGGCTGGTGAACTGGAATCCATTGTTCGAGAGCAGGACATTTGGGTACCCACAGCAGGCTTAGAATTCAGCATTCAAAGTTCTCACCAGTGTTTTGACTCGTGTGCTCGCCACAACGTAGGACTACGTCAATCGCGAGAACAAATCGGTGACCACCAGGATGAACCTCTTTCCGCCCATTGTCAGGGGGTAAGGTCCCATGATGTCAAAGGCCACTGTCTCAAACAGTCTGGTGGGGATGCATGGTTGTTGTTGCTGTTGGCCGTCAGGGCATCTCGACTTATAGCGATTTCAGGCATCACACAGTCGCACGTACTGTCTCGTCACACGGTTCACTCTGGGCCAGTAGAATAGTTTGGCGATGTTCCACTGCGTTCGGTGTGCGCCTGGGTGGCAGTGTGCGTGCCGTAATACTCTCGCTCGCTAGCCCTCGTGTACAAACAGTTTCAACGGTCCCTCTTGAGAAGGGGCGTGGCTCTCTACTCGTCTGTCTACCACCCTCCAGTGGTCTTCTGTCCCATTATAGCACTCTGGACGCTTCTGCTGGTACTGTGGACTGCCCTGCTGAGCCTCTACCAAGTGATCGTGTATGGTGTTGATGTTCTTCTTGCGCTCCTCTGCAGTAAGTTAGTACAGCTGCGCCCCCTCCTGCCGTGGGTGTTCCGGAGGTACCGTAACATCCCAGTAGCTTTTGTCATGCACTATGGCATCGGGGCGGGAGGATCGCGATAGCGCATCGGCCAGCTGATTTTCTTGACCGGACATGTGTTCGACTTCGTAGTCATATGATTGCAGGATCATCGACCACCTAGCTAGCTTGCTGCGCGCACCTCACATTGTTTGTAACCAGAGTAGGCACCGATTATCGGTACATAGCATGAACAGCTGGTATTGTAAATATGCGCGATAGCACTTCATTGCCCATACTACTGTGAGGCATTCTTATTTGTTCACGTGATAGTGTCTCTCGGTCGAGCCGAATTTCGCGCTTGTGTAATCTATCCTGCGCCGCTCTCCTCGTTCACCATACTGGTATATTACTGCGCCTATTACTTCCTGGCTCGTGTCAGTCTGTAGATACAGTTTGCGTTGGCAGTAGTAGTAGGCCAGTATCCTGCACTGCGCGAATTTATGTCTGACCTCTTGAAATGCTGCCTCTGCTTCGGCAGCCCAGACATATAGTTTATGGGGTGACAGTAGTATGGTTAGGAGTGCGGTGATTGTTGCGAAGCCTGTATGTGCTCCCTCAGCCAATTAATGAGCCCGAAATCTTACGCAGTTGCTAGCGTGTGGTGGGCAGTTGGTAGTCATTGATTAGGCGCAGATGTTCGGTGTTAGCTTTCACTTCTTCTTCGCTCACTACGTGTACCAAAATTTTACCTTTCCCTTGCCGATTACACACTTCTTGGCGGCACACTTTAAGCCATTGATGGCGAATCGATCTAGTACAAGTGACAGGTGTGTTAGATGTTCTTCGCACATCCTTGACCAAATGAGTACGTCGTCCAGATAGGCCGGGGTAAATTCGCCCGACAGACCTTCCAGGACTGGGGGCTTATTCTGAGTTTTGTGGTTACGAAGCAATAGTCGGTATGAAGCAACTGTGCCGCGGCCTATTGAAAAATTCGTTTCCCTTCCAGTCCACAAAATCTGTATTCAGAGTTTTAGTCGGTATGAGGGCCAGCGCGTTCGGGTTTCTTCGGCTCTAACGACTTTTTCAAGCATCGTGCCAAGATGGCGGGCACTGCAACATTCAGGTGTATATGACCGTTTTTCTTCATTTTAGGAGTTTTCATGAACTTATGCAAATGTCAAATAATAGATAATATTAATGTTGATAACTTAAAAACATTTCCTCAGCTCAAACGAGTAATAACACACAATTAAACGTTTTTCGTTTTAACACCGAAGTATTCTTCTCATATTTTCTTTTTGGAATCTCTTTTGTCGTGTAGTGGTAGCGGAGTGGTCTAGTGCGAACGTTTGTTTTTAGCTGTAGTAGAATTTGTGGTTCAAATCTCGCTCGATTCTTTACTTTTTTTAAGTTGTTTTATATGATGTGTTATAGACGTACGTGACTTATTCTTTTCTAATAAATTGTTTATTTCATGTAGAATTTTTGTTTCACTTAATTGACTGTTATTATACAATCTGACAGAATGGAGTGGATTGCTAACAAACGTAAATATTTTTAGTACATAATAATTATAAAACCTGTACAAAAAGCATCCTAGATAGTATATTTTTTATTGAGTTGACTAAAAAGGTTCAAAGCTTAGTCTACAGAATCTACGAAGATGTGCATTTTCGGTTCGTATTTTCAATTTTTTTTAATTGTGGGAAAATAACTGTAATTATGTCCTATCTTCAGACATGTGCAAGTGTTTCCAAAAGGCTCTATTGATCGGAGAAAAAAAATATATGCGTGTTTATTATTGTTATTATTATTTCACGTAGCGTATGCATTTCTATACCATTCGTCCGATTGAGATTTTTTGGTGGGTTATGCATGCACCCTCGAAGGTTACTGGCAGAAAATTTTACATATCATGGAGGTAAGAATGGAATAACATGTTAACAGTTATTATAAAAGAAATGGAGGCGAGTGGCGAAACAGAGCAAGCAGAACGAGGGATACAAAAATTTATCAAAACACTTTTAAGTATTCATAAAACGGCCATTAACGATGATTAACACAATATTTTCCTATTGTTTAGAATTTTCCCAAATTTAAAACCACGCGAATGAAGTCGCTGGCAAAATAAAAAAAACATGGATGAGTATGTAGGCCAATTTCTGTGTGTGTACGCGCGCGTATGTCTAAAAGCAATGTTATAACAACATGGTTAAGTTTTTAATAAAGAAGTTAATTATCTACACGTGTAAACTACAATTTTAAAAAGTAATAAAAAATCACGGAATGACCGAGATTTGAACCACGAATCCAAAAAACAACGTACCAAGCGAACTTACGCCGCATCCAACTTTTTTTTTTTAATGTTTGGTGCAGCGGTGATGCGGAATCTTCCGCATCAACACTGCACCAACCATTCCCCCCTTTAGGTTTGACATATTTCGAGTGAACCCAGCAATTTTCATTTGACAATTCGTATGGTGACAAGGTTTGAGACCCAATGGAAAAAAAACAAATTAACACCCAGCCTGACCTGGGAATCGAACCCAGAACCCCTCGCACCAAAGTCGGCCGCTCAACCAACTGAGCCACGGGGGGTCGGCGAACTGAGCCAAACTCTCATGCCTTGTGAATGCTTTCAAACAATTAAAATTATAGATTTAATACATATCAAATATATACGTGTCTTTTGTTTTCCAGCTGTTTACTTATTTAATCTCGTTACGTGTATGTGCTAAAGGATTGTTTTGTTCAACATTTTCTCACATTGCTAGCTAGATATTTTGTATAAGAGACTTGTCCCACAAGTACACAAATAAGAAGAAAATAGTTGTGGATATTAAGGCAGTTACGGTAAATTATTATTTCCATTTAATTAAACCGAGTCGTTGAGATAGAAACAACATTTCCTTCCCATGTATAAGTAAAGCAGATATAACTACAACGTCGCCATATACCCGCCATTGCGAGTTACCGACGAAATTCAGCCTTTCCGGTAAGTTCCTACCAGACTCGTGACGTCAAACGACCCCCGTTTTAAACTTAGAATACCAAACAGTCGTTTGGAACCGACTATCGCTCAGTAACAACTTTTTTCGTAGGAAACAGAAACTCAGAATAAGCCCTCTGGACCATTATGGTTTGGAATGTTGTGAGAGCACCTTGCAATCCGAACGACATGGCACAAAACTGATATCGACTGCCGTTGGGGGCCGTGAATGACGTCTTTCCCCTGTCGCTCTGACGCATTGGCACTTGCCAGTAGCCGCTGCGCAAGTTAAGTGAGGTGAATATTGAGGCGTGGCCAATGGTGTTAGGGCGCTCTTCACGCAAATATGTGGACGGTTCTGGTTTTTTGTGGCCTGGTTTACACTGTGCATGTCCACACAAAAATGTAGCGTGCCATCTTTCTTAGGTGCTAATGTGATGGGCGAATTGTAGCGACTGTTCGCCGGCTCTATTACACCATCTGCAAGCCTTTCCTGGATTTGTTTCATTATAGGCTTTGCCTGATGGGGAAAATAGCTCCTAGGGGTCATATATATAGGTCGGTCTGTATTTAGCTTAATTTGATATTCCGTCACTGCTGTGCACCTCAGCTTGTTAACACCGGCGAATACCTCGCACCTCTTGTTCAGCAGGCGCTGGAAGGCAGCATGGTGAGCGGGCGGTACGCTATTGGAAATGTCGCTCAACTGTACTGCAGGTGGCAGGTTGCCGGTTCGATGCACGGTACCATAGGCCATGCGGCGCTTTGTCATACCAAAGTGTATCCATCGTGCGATGGTCTCTACTACCGTGTTTTGTTCCATGAGCCACGGTAGGCCCAATATGACAGCCTCCCTGAGCTTCGGCGTGACTAGTGCAGTTGTGGTTGTCTCAAGGTCACGTATTCGAACGGTGATTGTGGTTTGGCCGGTGGTTACAAACTTCCCATTTCAGGTAGCCAGTTGTACAGCCTGGTTAACAGGGTCAATAGTTCGGTTGGTAACAAATTCGGGTCGGACAAAATTATATGAGGCTGCTGTATCAACAATGGCGTAACAGGTTAGACTATTAATTTTAACCAGTATTCTCAAAGGTGGGTGGTGATTAATAATAGAACTGATTGAGCAAGGCTGACTGTCGTGAAGGTTCAGGTTTGTTTAAATTTGACTGCTGGTCGCCGATAGCGTCAGGTCCCGTGACCCCCTACTGGCCATTTCCCGACGGATGTTTACCATTGTTGCCATTTTGCCTGTCCCAGAAAGGGGAGTTAGGGCAATCCTTGTGCCAATGCATTTGGCGGCCGTCACAGTTCTGGTACGAGTACAATGGCGGTTGGCTATAGACCAGCTGGAATGGATGGGTTTGTACATGGTTGGCAATACTCTTAAGAGAAAATTTGTTACTCTCATACCTGGTGTTTCTCCTGTGCTGCCATGTTGCATCACCTGCTGTTGCGGTGCCCGCCATGCTGGTTGGCGGAGTAGTCCTGTCCGCGTGGCTGACAGCTGCTGGCCGCTGTGGTCGCGGTGTTGTCGGCTGGAGTGTCTGGTGCTTGAACAGTGTTGCCGCTCTGATAAATTCACTCGGACTGTAATGCAGTAATGGCACCAACGAAGTATGGAAATTGTGTCTTGCTGTTTCAATAATTGTGTGAGTACTTGTCGGTCTGTCAGGAGTGTTTGGTATTTGCGGAGTATGTGGTACTTCCAGGACACGAACGCGGATAGAGGCTTGTTCCCCTGTGGCTCTAGCACTAAGCGGCTCTGGGATTGCAGCAAACCAAATGTCTCCCCATATTGTGCTATGAATAAGCTATGGAACTCATGCTGTTGCATCCCGTATCGCGTCATGTTGCACCACCATTTCCCGGCCTGGCTTACCAGTTGCCTACCCACACACTGTGCCCATTCATCTGGCAAAACACCATACTTCTGGAGGCATTTAGTGCAGTCTGCTAAGAAGTCGACATGGTCCTCGCTCGGTAATCCAGCGAATGTGGGCAGCAACTGGAAGTGCCGGGAAGTACTCGTGATGGCTGGTATAACTGTCCCTGGGTTCGTTTCCCGTGGTGTGACCGCAAAGTTCGTCGGACTCGTAACCGTGGATGGAAGCATAATGTTCTGTATCACCACAACGGTAGTTGGCGGCGCTTGCACAGGTGTTAATAGTGGTAGGGTTCCGATAGCTGGGGACAGTCCGTCCCCTTGACCTAGAAGGTTTACAGCTGGTGACAGCTAGGCAGACATAACGTACGAAGCCTGTTCCCACTACAGTGCCCAGTTCCTCTGCAACTAAGCACTCTGGGTGTGTGTTGATTCCGCAAAATTTACAGGCAAGGGGGGGACGTGCCCCATCTCGCGACAGTGCGGATGTTAACAACTTTCCGTGGTTACGATAGCAGTCGTGTCACAGTTCCCCTGGTTGACAGAATTGTCCGCGTGCATACCGATTTTGATAATATTGGCGTTGTCACATTGGTCGCACCGGAACAGTCCCGTGAGCTTCCGGGCGGCCTCTATGGCAGAGACCCAACCCTCATGGTATTTCCGGGCCTAACTCTCGCAGTGCGCAGTGCATGGTCCATGGTGTCTGCACATCATGCTGTCACACGCATTCACTTTGTATCCTTCACGCTTTGTTGTTCTCCAGTAGTCCTGTTGCGCGGCGCATGAACTCACAGCAGAGGGCGCAATGTGCGTCCATTTGTTCGCGTCTGGCCATAATTTCCCACAGTACATGCACTTCTGTGCGGAGGTGCCATCGGGCGCTATCCACAGCAGTTCCTCGCGGAAGTCGCGGAAGGGATACTGTGGTTGCCAGTACATGTTTACAGTCTTTACGTGGCACTTGTGTTCTACCGGATTTTCTGGTATTTGTCTAACACTGCCATTGCAAACGTAGGCGATGATATCGTGTTTGCCGTAGTACACCATGGCGCGGTAGCATGGTATGGTGCGGTTGCACTGTCACTGAAGCACGGTGAGGCAGTCAGCTGTTGGTCTGCAAGGTCACCGATCTCGACGCGGCAATCTCCCTAGCGTGGTGCGGGAGGGTAGGTAGCCTCGGCGGTCGATATTCTTTGGAGGGGTTGTTGTCCTTGAGCGCGCTTTGCCTCCCTCCTAGCCAGCAGCAATAGGGGATGAGGGGTGGCTGTCGGAATATTGGTGCAAAATGGCTGTCTTCGTGCACTCTTCCCTCCGCATCATGTACAATGGCGACCACATGGCCTTGGCATGCCCGAAATGTCCCGTTTACACTCACTGTTCACTTCACAAGTGTCCCGTTCGCGCAAATTGTTGCGCGTGAATTGCGATGTGACTTGATGTTGCAAACTGAAGCCCTTAGTTGCAGCGTCATTTGATGGGGACGAGGGTGGAGGAGATGGTTAATTGTGAAAATTATCGACGTGCTCTGAGAGCATTCCTGACTAGGCGCCAGCCGGTTACCGGAGAACATGCACTGAGGTGTTATGAGTGGAATGCTGGTCTTAGGGTCGGGTGGCCGACGGCCGGCTTCGAAACTCTCCTTGTCCTCCACCAATATGTTTACTCTTGGGGAGTGTTGTAGCCCGTCCCATGCTCATCCCTGGCCATGTCATATGTCCCATATTTTTGCAGTAAAACACACACAAGTCTCCCACCTCGATTGTTAGTTTTAGATTTGTTTGAATAACGTAATTTCTGGATATGTCCTATCTTCCCACAATTAAATCACTTTACAGGATTTGGACGTCCTTGATTTTTAGACGATATGGCATTTTACTGACTGCTCTTTCTGGAGATATGCTCTTCTTCAATCAACATGCATGCACTTAACTCTGATAGCTTTTGATCATTTGTAGACACAAACTCCCATGTAGACATGAAGTGTTTATATTCTTCCAGCAGTGATACTAAAATCTTCATCATCAGCATATGGTCGGATAACTTCTCCCCATGCTGCTTCAGCCGGACTACCAATTCTTGCAATTTTGACGTGAACGCCACGATTCCTTCTCCTTCATACTTCACAGTAACAACTTGTGCTGTAGCTGATGCAAGCTTACTTCTGAATGCTGTTCTAAAATTTATTCCACATCTTTTGTGCTGACTCACAAGCCAAAATGTGCATCATTAGCACTTCTTATAATCTTGAGACAATTATTTCTTGAGATTTGCTATCTCGGGTCACCGATTCCTTTAACTTCTTTTCCATATCAGTTTGTGAATTGTCATCTTTCATAGTAGGCTTCAACTCGTCTCCAGACACCACGCCATATGAACCTTTAAATTTTAATACGGCCGTAATTTGGAATGTTCATACACTCCAGTTTGATCCATTTGCCAACCTGATGCAATTATTTGATTCACTAATAGATATCTGCGCGGTATTTTTACAACACGATACTACCGCGATAAACTATGTTACTTATTTAATAACACCAGTTTACTTTCATATGGCCTGGGCATCTAACATGTTAAAAGGTTACATTGAAACTCGATAGATTTCTTTTTATTACTGCAATTCTTTATTCATATATACACATCTATCACACACCAACCATATTTATTACGCTCCACAATGGACACAAGTGAGAAGCAACTTACACGGAATATTACAGACATACCATCTTACCTTTATTCTGACCAACACCAACCTAGAGATTTTAATATTCCCAACCCAATTTGTTTTTGTAAAATAGTGAATGTTTTTGTAACCTTTATCATATTGCAACAGTAAAAATAGAAAAAGATTCTCTGAATAGCCGCAAAAATATTTTTAAGTAGCTCTGTGCAACAAGGAAACAGCAACATGTATCAGAAACATACATCAGAAATTTAGCTTGCAGTACGATTTAGATTTGCATCTAATATCATTTCTAAAATTCGAACTGAATTTGTAATATTCCCGAAATAACATTTCTACTTAATTTCCCTTTGTAAGTACTGTGGAGGATATAAAATGGTTTCAACAAATTTAGAATTTTCCATCATTGTCAAGTTCTAATCAGAAGTCATCTACATTTCAGTGATATCGGAGAGCGCCTCAGCAAATTATTTTGGTTTTTCTTGAACGAATATTCCTTGTGCTTGCTTCAATTTTATCACTAGTTGGTGGAAAGAATACAAAAGTTGTCTAAAGATATAGTAATAATTTTAGAGTTATCCAAAGAAATATTAAACAGCGTAATTTTTTCTATTGCATATTTTCTACAAAATGTAAGTCAGTTGAACTGCACCTCGCCTCTAAAAGGTTTATGCATACATTCTCGAGTGGTAGTACCAGTGTAACTGATAACATTTATTCCCGTGATTTTGTATCCCCTTGGTAAAATGTCCCTAGTGAATATTTACAACCGAGGACTGGGATTACCAAATGTATATGTAAGAAAACTGTCAAGGAATGTTTACAACTAATCTTAATAAAAATGCAAGAACCTGACGTGTGCTCAACAGCCCACACATGCCTCGCGACAGTTCATCAACACACACCAGCGACACTGGCAGTATTCACGACAACGGCCGGCAGCATTCGGAAGACACCCTGCATGCGCCCGGTACTGACGGGACCGACTGAGCACGCTGGTTAGCAAGCTGTGGTGTATGAGTGTAAGGTAGTGTAGAGCAGTGTGAAGTGATGGAACTGATATACACGAGTGTAGGGTGTTCTATGACGAAGGTAACGAGAGGAGCGTAATGTATTGTAAGCGTGGTTAAGCAATATGTATTAAAGTGAGTGGACATGGAGTTCTGTGTATTTATTACAGACATCACAATTGGCGACGAGGATGAAAAATATGTTGTAATAATAGGGTAGTGATCATCAGTGCTACAGTGATTGCGGAATTAAACATGGATGAAGTAACGGAAAGTTCGGCGTCGGTGCCGCCATTACAGTCGTCCACAGGATCGTGGCGTGTTCTTGGCAATGTAGGTTCAATAGAAACGTATGATGTGTCGCAAGATTGGAATATTTATTGTGAGCGGTTGGAGCAGTACTTTATAGTGAATCAGGTACCAGATTCGAACAGAGTGCCAGTATTACTGACCGTTATTGGCACGTTTGCTTATAAGTTGTTAAGAGACTTGTGTGACCCAGTGTTGCCAAAGGATAAGGAGTACAAGGAATTGGTTTCAATCTTGAGCAGGCAATATTCTCCAGCTGTATCTGTTTTTCGCAGTCGCATGGACTTTCACCGTTTGGAACAGTCGCAAGGTGAATCGGACGTGGCGTGGTATGCTCGACTGAAACACGCAGCCATGTTGTGTGAGTTTGGGCGGTTGCTGGAGGACTTTGTAAAGGATCGGTTTGTGGTTGGAATGTTGCAAGGACCAGTGTTGGACAAATTATGCGAGCAGGATCCAAAGAAGGCGTTAAGAGAATTACTGGACATCGCGGTAAAGAAGGAAGGTGCAGTACAACAT
>PNEQ01069863.1:0-26303 GCA_003012365.1 Medauroidea extradentata | reverse complement strand
AGCAGTATACCGATCTCCAGGAAACCCACTCACAGACGAAGACCTAGACATACTAACAACACACAACAACAAATTCATAGTAGCAGGAGACCTAAACAGTAAGCACAAAGACTGGAACTGCCGACTGACAAATACACAAGGTCGCAGACTGAAAGAGCACATGGAACGACATGATTACTTCATAACGGCGCCAACAGAACCAACATATTACCCGACACAAATGAACATACAACCAGACGTTCTGGACATCACCTTACACAACCTACCAAATGACATCACACTTACAGTTCTAAATGAACTAGGCTCAGACCATCTACCAATCCTGTGCGAGATACAAATACAAACAAACAACGGACAACTGACAAAAAGTAAAAGAATATCAGTACATGACTGGGAGGCATTTAAACGAAAACTCACTGAGACACTACTAGACCCAATACCAATACAAACAACAGCAGACATAGACAATACAATAAAAATTCTGAACGACACAATAAAGGACACACTGAGACAAGTGACCACAACACGACCAAGGCCACTATTTCAAGACTATAAACATATACCAGAAGTAGACTACCTAATAGCACTAAAAAGGGAAGCGAGACACATATGCCAAAGAACCCGCACCCCGGCCAACAGGGCAAATTACAACAGAAAAAAAGCACAAATGAGATGCAAACTTAACGAATTACGAAGACAATCCTGGGACACGTACGTTAGTGACACATCAAACGACATAAACAAAATGTGGAAGATAATAAAACAATTACTTGGAAAAACAAATAAACAAAGTACACCAGCAATTAAAACAAAAAACGGACCAATATATGACCCTAAAGGAAAATCAGAAGCAATAGCAGACGCACTAGAAAGACAATTCATGCCCAATGAAAACCCACAAGACGAACAATTCACAATAGACACTACAGAACAGTTCACTAACTTCCTGCAACAACCCAACAGAGCCCAACCCAAACTAACAGACAATGAAGAAATCTCCCAAATAATAAAAACTTTACCAAAAAAATAAAGCCCCAGGACTAGACAGAATAACAAATGAGACACTACAACAACTACCAGACAGTGCAATCACATTCCTTACTGCCATATTCAATGCCATACTCACTCTACAATACTTCCCAACGGACTGGAAGACAGCATTAGTAGTGACAATACCGAAACCAGGAAAAGACCCACTGATATCTGCTAACAGAAGACCCATTAGTCTACTAAACACAACCAGCAAACTTTTCGAAAAAATACTAAGAAGCAGATTACAAAGAGAAACAGAGACGAACAGCATTCTACCAAACACACAATACGGCTTCAGAGAACACCACTCTACAATACATCCACTAATGACGTTGACAGAGGACGTAACACTCACATTTCAAAAAGGACAAGAAGCAAGAGAAAACTACAAAGACGGAGCATACACATTGACAACATTCCTAGACGTAGAAAAGGCTTTCGACAGAGTATGGCATACTGGACTCCTCCACAAAATGACGACACAAGGATACAGTGACTGTTACATAAAACTCCTACACAGCTACCTGACAGAGAGAAAACTTAAAGTAACACTAGACAAGACAGAATCCGAAGAGAGACAAGTAAAGGCTGGAGTCCCACAAGGCTCAACACTATCACCATTACTCTACTGCACTTACACAGCAGACATACCCAAGACAGACGGCATAACGACACTGATGTTTGCAGACGACACACTAATATACAAGACTGGAAAAAACCAGAGATATACAACACAGGCACTACAACAGCATTTAAACAAACTACAACACTGGTTACAAAAATGGAGAATAAAAGTAAATGCAGGAAAGTCAGCCTCACTAATCATGACAAGGAGAAGGACAATACGACCACACAACAACCTGACACTTTTCGGAGACGAAATATAATACATGGACAAGACAAAATACCTGGGACTAACAATAGACTGCAAACTCACATGGCAAGAACACACTACAAAAAGCAGAGGAAAAGCTACAGACAAATTCATACAACTATACGCCCTATTCAAATCAAAAAACCTGACCAACAGAACAAAGACAACTATTTATAATTCTATTATAAGATCAGCCATGTTGTATGGCTGCGAGGTTTGGGGATATGCGGCTCGCTATCACATAGACTCATTATAAAGACTACAAAACAAAATACTGAGAGCTGCCATGGGAGCGACCAAACTGACACCAACAGACGAACTACATGAAGCAGCAAAAACTGAAAAAATAATACAAAGAATCGCAGACAGAAACGCAATCTTCTACAAAACCACAAGACTACATACAAACCCACAAATCAGACTACTAGGAACATACGACATAGACGTAACACAAAAAGCTAAAAGGCCAAAAATAACACAGTAAGATAAAACACACACACAAAAATAAAATACTGAACAAACACAAACAAATAATAAGAAAAAAAATATATAAAACCAAAATAATAATATAAATTTCAGATAGCGGCCACTACCAGAAAAAAAAATCAGAAGGGAGCAGATGCAGAGACCAAGCTGATTCCAACCAGGAGAAATAAAACAGAGGAAAAAACGGGATGAAGAAGGCAGAAAGAGGAAAAATCGAAGACAGGAGAAAAGAAATCTAACCTTAGAAATCAGGAAAATACCAAGTCACCACCAAGCCACCAATAACATAACCAGAAAATCATCCTCATTTCAGTCACCAAATCACCACCACAAAAGAAAAGAAAAACACCACCACCAAGACGACCAGCAAACCATACCCATTCCAGTCACCAACTCACCACCAAAAAAAAAAAATTACACTAATCCAACCTTTATTTTCAGAATTACACCACTTCAATCACCACTCACCACCAAGATGACCAGTAAACCATACCCATTCCAGTCACAAACTCACCACCACAAAAAAATAAAACATAAAAAACCGGAAATTTTGGAAATAAGCAAAAAAAAAATCAGCTGCAAAATTATTACAAGGCGGGCGCTCTTGCGGGCTGTCGAGGGACCCTTGGAGACGAAAACCCTTGGGGGGCTAGCCCCCCTGGGGCGGACAGACCTGGGGGACTTGAGTATGCTGCACGGGTGCACTGTGGAAGCCCGTGAACTGGACAACCCTGTGCGTGGATGTGTACTGCTGGCTCCGGGGCCTAAAAACCTTAATGGAGACCAGGAGAGCATCAATTCGAGCAGGAACCCAAGAAGCGGAGGGAAGGATGGGCGCTTTGGGGAGAGTCGCAGCCGGCCGGTACCGGGGTGTAAAAGCTTAGATGGTGCCGGTTACAAGCGACAAAACCCAGGGAGGCCTGCCCCAAACTTTGCCGAAACAGAGGGTCCTCCAAGAGGTCTTGCTGGGGCTGTGTGCCGTGCCATGCGGTCTTGGTGGGGTCAGCCGAGAGCCAGGAAATCTGCCAACAAATCCGCCTAAAACTGCCATTACCGAATCAGGAGGGGGTGGACGAGTGTTGCGAAAAGCTTCGGCTTAATAGTGGCACTGCAAGAAGCCATCCTCCTGCCTAGGCTACCTGACAAGAGGGAGTAAAGGGAGGCCTGAAAACCTTCTGGAATCCCTAAGACAGTGTAGGGCTTGGGTGACAGCAATGTTACCCCCGCACTGAGGGGGCAGGTCTGCAGCTGGGCCTGTCCCCAGTGATGATAAGCGGCGGCGGCGGCGGCATCCGCCAATTGGTCTCCGACTCCGACTACCTGATTATGGCAGCTGCAACGACTGCCGAAACGTCGCAAGACAATCTCCAGACATGGCTCACATCCACAAGCCAAGAAAATGTAAAAGATTTGTTGGAATCTTGCACGAGGCTTGAAAAGTTAACTTCCATGGCAAGTTGTGAGGATGGTTCTATGGAATATCCTTCTATACGATACTTGCTGCCATAAAAGTAAACACAAGACGAGTGTTTAGTAATTATTTTTTAAAATATTTAAACATTACAATTGCTTAAATGTTATACGGACTTATAGTTTGTGAAAATGACAGGTGGAGGCATCGTAAAACTGTGTACTGTAGTGGATTTCTTCGGCAACGAAAGAAAATTGATTTAAAAGGGTGAAAACGCCTGTACTTCGAGATGTGTACGATTAAGGTACATAGCCCCAAAAACCAGTGGATGCAAAGATGAAGGCTAAAGAGTATACTATTGAGGTATGAAAACTGTTAAATTGTTTCAGTACATGTACGAGTGTATAATGTCTTAAGCTTTCATTGTCAATGTCAAATAATTTGACTAGTGTATCATAGCCTAACCTGCTTGTGGGACCTGTATGTTACGCTCGTTTATTATTCTGCGTAGGTTTTTGTAAGAATGTAAATGTTGCTACAGTAAAAATATCAGGTTTTATATTAAAAAGTGTAGGCCATCTAAAGAACACTTAACATTTAATTACTAAATGGTACGGCCACTGCTACAGTATTTTGTATATAATACCGCGAATACTGTGCTGTTCTTGAGAAATCTTGCATTGAGACATTAATTTTAAAAAAAATGTATAGTACACTTAAAACTTCAATGTATTAGAATCTTAACAAAGAACTATATGGAAGTAGAATGTAGGCTTATTGATTGGTATGTGATTATGGAATATACAAACAGTTTGAAGTATCACTGTTCGTATACATTTTTATGAGTTTTTCCTGGGTTTTTATGTGTTTTTTTTTGGTTAGAATTCAAACAGCTTTTATTGAAAATAAATAATGAAACTGTCTTAGCTCTTAATGTACTGTACATAAACTTATTTTTTCATTCAAAAGTGATAATAGAGAGACATTAAGAATTACCTACTACTGTCTCAGTGTAAGATTTTACAACACTAGAGTATACATTTTTGTGGTTGTTATGATTAGGACTACTCTTTAATGTTCAATTGATAGTTTGATAAGAAAAGAATTTACATTCCCACACAGCTCTACGAGCCTACAATGTACAGGCCCTGTAAGCAAGCTAGGTTGCTGCAAAGCACTGGTTGTATTATTTGATAAATAAGCAGTTTGACATCATAGATTTACACAGTCACTGAAATAATGGAATAGTGTTCATACCTCGACTATATATGTTTTATCTTAAATGCTGCTATAGTACACAACTTATTTTTGGGAATTTATATCATTGAGCACTCTGGCCAGGCAAAGGAAAACCAAAAGTCTATCAATACTGAAGAAATCTACTACAGTGTACAGTTTTATCAAGATTATACCTGCTGTTTTCATAACATATATGTTTTCATATTGTATTAATCAAACAATTTCAGAAATCTTGAGGTCAGTGTAAAAAACAAGAATAAAATAATACTTATAAAAGTAAACTACCATTCTCGTACCTTTTCCCAAAAAAAAAAACCTTCTTCAGCACCATTTACTTAAATGTGTATTGTACTTGCAGACAACTTTTCATGTAGGGTGAAGTTACACTACTAACGTTGTACCGATCAGTGTGAAAATACAAATCTAAACCATAGCCTGCTGTAAATTTTTTAATACAACTGACTTCCAATAACTAGCATAAGGTAGGTTTGTGGCAGGAAGGAACAAGTTGCAGGCTGACTGATAGGAAGACAGTGGTGAGTAGAAAGGTATACAGATGAGATGGACCGGAAATAGAGGAAACCACAGAATAAAAGTATCTAGGGTTTGTGATACGGGGGACAAAGCAAGTGGACAGAGTGGTTAAGAAGGGAAGAAGGGCTTAAAGATTGCTGGGAAGGATGTTGAAGAGAGTTAGTGTTGAAGTGAAGGGAAAGGCATATTGCACGATGGTTAGTCCAATATTGGAATATGCTTTAGGCCTTGTGTGATGATGAACGAATTGGCTTCTGAATTTCCAATTCAAATAAATGACTATCGCAAGGGGGTAAGGATGCTTGTTACACATCCTTGAGCCATGGATGTGTGGAAGGGTGCATCTTGGATCCTCTGTAGAATTCAGACACGAATAAAAAATGGCCGCATCCTTCATGATGCATTTTTCAAGGATGCAATGGTGCGAAGGATCCTTCAGGGCACTATTCGGAAACAGCCAATAACATCATTTCAGATATGAACAACAAACGTGAAATGTCAGAAAAGAGGATCGAAAATTGCAGGGTGCGTTCCTATATTCATTCTATGTACTAGCCATTGGAAGAAAAATTGTGCTATGTTGCCATATTTACACTACAATTGGACGTGGAAGCTTTTTCAGCTGGCTAGCTCCCGAAAGTCGTTCTTTTTTTTTTGGTGGCCCAGACGGGACACACCTTAGGTTAGTGTCTAACTACTAGGAGTTAGGTGGGAGTGGGAGGGATAGCAGCGTGCCAGGCCTGCAGCCTATACGCTCTAACTACTGCATGCAGCTTGCGTTAGAGAGGAACATGGCTCAAATGGCCTACTGTGAGGTTGAGAAGCGCCAAGCCAGCGTTTATGGCCTGGCGATTCCTTCAGATTTAACTGGGAGTTAATCCCGTAGAGGGTCATGGTAAACCCACGAGGTCGCAGGAGGAAATCCATGACATTAGACATGCGAGGTGGGTTCTCTATGCTAGGAAGAAAAGACAGAATTCATGCTATGTGTAACATGCTTTGTTAGTTGTGTTAGAATGCGAAAATTAAAAACGAGCAGGGAGGGCTCGTGATCCAGCTGTAAAAGAAAAACCTAAATTAAGCTTAGCTCTACTTAATCTAGGGGAAGTAACCTAAGTTTCCCGAAGGGCGGACATGAGTGCCCGCTGTCCCATTTTAGGTGAGAGGTTCTTGTCGCCTGTCATGCAGTCATGGCTAGGTTGTGCAGTACGAGAGCCCTCGCTGGACCATACGCTCTCTGCGGTGCCATGACTGATTTCGCGATGCACTGATGTAGGATCAATGCATATATAATTGCTTGATGCCTACCACGCAGTCATGGCTGAGTTGTGCAAAACCAGAGCCCTAGCTGGGCCTTGCGCTCACTGCTGTGCCATGACTGATTCCACGATGCATTGATAGGTCAGTGCATATCTAATTACTAACAGCCATGGCTCGGTTGTGCAGTACGAGAGCCTGCACTGGGCCATACACTCTCTGCGAAATGCCATGGCTGATACCCCGATACATTAGCATATTTAAGCCATTTTTTGTTCTCGCTTGGATAAGTTGACGAATTTTTCTTGATTTCCAGGTTGGTTCGACTTCTTCTTCAGTTATGCTTCTAAGTGAATATTTTCGTTTTTTATTTAATTTGGTTATTGTGCGTTGAAATTTACCTTTATTAGCTGCGCTATCTAAACTAGAGATAAAATTGGTCTTGCGAGACTAAAATCCAAGATACATAAAATGAATTAAATGGAAACTTGGATGCAAGTGTTTTGTGTGTGGATTACGTGCTAAACCATTTTCCAGCAGTGTTTTTACTCTTCAGCAAAGCTGTGACCTCATCAGAGAAGGTAGGCCGACACCTGAAATTAGTGTAATCCAACATGTTTGTAATCTTATTTAAAACTTCTCTTAATTCGAAATTTTTGTAAATGTTACAGAATTAATTTCAATAATGGTGTTTTGTGCTCAGTTCTCATAAACATATCGGAACTATCCTTGTGAGATAGATTATTGACTGTAATTTTTTTGTAAGCTACCTTTACAATAAAACATTTTGGAAACCCAGTTGCCAAAAGATGCGTTAGGTCGTTCAGGATAAAGTGAACACTAAAAATTTAACATCTGAAAAATATCACTGGCCGTTACAGCATATAGTTCTACATTACACCTTGTATGGTTGGCAGCGAAATTACGCAAAATAGTTCCGTGTATTTTTATATTTTAATATAACAACACTGAAACAAAATCAACCGAAATAGACATACTTGTACTGTATATAATTATATTTTTTATCAAACTTTATAGGTTCCTACCGACTGAACACTTTATGTTACTTGTGCAAACATCATGTGCCGTGTCTTAAAGATGTTAGACATTTCCCATCGTTTGCCGTTACGCGCGGAAAAATACGAAATGGCTGAAAATAGATTTTTAGCAGGGCATTTTTTGAGTGCTCACTTTATCCCAAACTGTCTATAGTAATACTACAACAAACTTATGCAGTTATATATAAAGCTTTATTGGCAACTGGGATTCCAAAGTTTTTCTTTGTAAAAATACAAAAATCGTTCGGCAGTGTTGATGGCAGGATATTAAACGAAGGATTTATGAGAGCTATGATTATAATAATGCGAATGCTGTAACTCTACAGCCAATGGCCTCGGACTTCGGCCACATCACCAGCCATGATTTTCCAATGTGTGGGGGCGTAATTCCAGGTTTTTCTTGGGGGAAGGGGGGCGACAGTGACCTTGTTGCATCTTTTTTATTTATTGAGCATGTATAAATTGGAAACTTTAATAATAAAACTTTTGTTTATGCCCTTACGTTAGTATTATGTAAATAACAAAATACACAAAAAAAAATTTTTACACTCATCCTTATAAATCCAGGAGGGAGAATTTGCCCCCCCCCCCCTTTTCACTAAATGACGCCCCTGCCAACGCGGCATACTGTAGATAGTAACATGACAATCAGACCCACCACCTGGCCGGCTCCTTGGTTTTATCTTATAAGGTATCAAGTATTGCCTTCACGCATCCTGATAAAGAATTTTTGACACGATACCTGATACCTTAACAGCTGCCATACAAGACGTTACGATTTCCTGCTGAACTGGTTGCCACGCTTGTTGCCAAGGAAAATGCTTTTTAGTCTGTTTTATTATTACTCTCTTCCGTTAAAATATTCCGAGATGTAAGGTCCCCCCTCCCCTCTTTCCCTTTTAAAACGCTAAAATCTTGGTAGCCGCAAATAAGATTAGCAGCTTGCCTTTCAAATTAGATCACGCATCGCCACTGATGGAAATGAAGTTGCGAATGATTTGGAGGAAGAGTTCAAGGCCAAGAACCTAGGAGAACCAACTGTATTTTTAGGCCTGGAAATAGGGAGGACGGAAAATGAGATCTGCATATCTCAAATTAGTTTCATTCAGAAAATACTCAGAAAATTTAACATGGATGAATGTAAAAATGTTAGTACGCCCATGGAAACAGGATTTCACATAGAAGGAAATGAAGAAACAGTAGAAGTGCCATATCGAGAGCTGGTGGGATGTTTGATGTATCTGTCTTTATGCAGTAGGCCAGATATATCTTTCGCAGCTTCCTACCTGAGCAGATTTTTGGACAAACCATCGAACAATTTGTGGAAAGCTGGAAAACGAGTACTTCGTTACCTAAAGGGCACAGAAAACCAGAAGCTTGTGTACAAGAGAACTGACGTTGACACACTTGAAGCTTATTCCGATACAGACTGGGCAAGAGATACAACGGACAGGAAGAGCATCTCTGGAGTAGCTGTCTACTTTCGTGGGAATCTTGTCTCTTGGATGTCAAAGAAGCAGACTACAGTAGCCTTAAGCACAGCAGAGTCCGAGTACTACGCTGCTGCTTTGACTGTGACCGAACTTTTGTATGCAAGTGGTGTTTTGAAAGATCTCAGTGCAAAGATTTCATGTCCTTTTGTATTTGTAGATAATCACAGTGCACTTTGTTTCATTAAGAATTACAAAAACAGCAAAAGATCAAAACATGTAGACATTCGTGCTCATTTTATCAAAGACACAGTGTCTAAGGGATTGGTGTCAATCTCATATGTTCCAACTGATCTGAATGTAGCAGATATTCTAACAAAACCTTTAGGATTTCAGAAACACAACTATTTCAAGGCCAGACTGAAACTCAGTCAGGCTAAGGTCAATAGGTTCTAACTGACTGAGTGCTTCTTATGTATGTTTCTTTGATTGAGATATTTCTCTTTTAAGCAAAACAAGTTATGTCTTTTCAGTGAGCAATTACAAACTACCCTAACTTGTAATTGAGGGGGTGTGTTGATATTTTATATTAATAATAGTTACAATGTTGTCATAACTTACTTGAGTGTTGCTGATGTGACTTTATTGTTTTCATCTTGTTGCGTTGACTAGCATAGTAGTGTTATTCATCATGGCTGCCAGATGTTGTTTATTGTACGACCGTGGTTTACTGTGTAATGTTCCCAATAAATAAATGTAACTTCAAGCACACCCTCTTAACCTTCTCACTGTTGCTACCTTTACCACTAAAATTTCACTTAGTTAATTTACAGGCCAAACTTCCCCATCCCCCTTCCTCATTCATCACTTTATACAACCTGACCAGCCTTTCCACTCTCCTGTCCCGCAACGGTTTCCATCCCAATTCCTTCATCACACTATGCCTAAAGTTCATATCCTCCTCACCAGCCTGACCCTGACTTTTCCAATTATTCATCACCCACCTCGCTGCCCTTCTTTGCACCTTCTCCACCTCCTCCACCTCCATGTACAGATCCCACTCTGTGGCAGCGTATTCCAATACTGGACTAACCATTGTACAGTATGCCTCACCACTAACCTCCTTCAACATGCTCCACAACAGTCCTAAAGACCTTCTTAACTTCTTAACCACTCTGGCCACCTGCTTAGTCCACCTTAGATCAATCTGTATCCCAACTCCTAGATACTTATATTCTGTGGTTTCCTCTATCTCCTGCCAATCCTATCTGTATACCTCTCTACTCACCACTCTTCTTTGTATAACTCACCAACTTAGTTTTATGTACATTAATCTTCATTCTGTTCTCCACTGTCCAATACTACAGCCTATCAATAACCTCCTGCAAATTGATTCCACAGCACATCTCTGTACCAACATCCTTTTTAGATATTTTCTCTTGAGAGTATTTTTTGTAAGTTTTGAATAAATAGAACAACATTAATTAAATAAACTTACAATAATACCATTAAACATTTCAAAAATCGTTTCAACTGTTTCGGAATATAATATAACATCAATCCAAAATTTTTCACTAAGTTCAACTTTAGCACAAGCAAACTACTGTCACTTAATTATCAAAATTTGGTTAGTTCAGTTATGTATTTATTTTGTAAGTTACACTTTTCTGCACTTACTGGTAACTTAATGGTTATTCCTGAGTGATCACTCAAATGTGGTTGAATTACTAAACATAACACTTGTGAAAAAAAAATGTACGTTATAAATTACATTATCAAATAAAAACAAACTATTTTTGAATTTAGATCATGGTTTTGAAGTAAATGAAATTGGTTTTATCAGTACTAATTAAAGTTAATTTATTAAGCATAAACCAATCGGTAGGAAGTTTCATTGTTGTAAATTTATTATTATATATTATATATATTAAATTAAGTGGGCCAGGAGCTGAACCCTGAGGTATGGTTCTCCATTTTTATTGAGGCCTTCATTACATGTTACTGCTGAACAATTTTTTTACATTACCTCTTTGTTTATGAGATGTTTTTTTGCAACAAACTTAATGTTTGTTACATATGACATAATGTTCCAGTTTAGTAAGTAGTATACTGGGGGTTGACAAAGTCAAATACTTTTGCTAAATTGCTAAAGATTCTGATTAATTTAAGTTTATTACTAAAAGCATTGCTTTAAGATCTTCGAATGCATAATTAATAGAAATATTTTTCCTAAATACGTATTGAGGAGGGGTTAGTATTTTATTGCTTAAAATTGAAGCATTGATCTTAGGGAACAAACTGTTAACAAAAATATTCGCTTTTAGTTCTCAGTAACAATTTTAGGCCCTGAGTAAAATTACTGCAACAGCATAAGTTTTTATTTTTTTTATCCTATCTAACTTCCACAAACAAAATTTAAATAAGATTTAGCAAGACTGTTAGTCATTGCCATAACAAAAGGCTCACTTTTTCTCATAAATGCAGTAAATTAACATAGCCTAAAACTTATTATTTTCAGGTGTAAAGAATGGGTATGTTGTGTGGGGTGTCAAGATCTGGCACATGTACCCATTGAGAAGTTGCATTATTGTAGATTTGTTTGCTCAGCTCAATTCACTAGTGAAGATTTTGGAAAGAGTGGCAAAAAATCAAAAGTAAAGCTGTACCGAGGCCGTGAGGCACTGGCAGGAACAACAATTCCAAGCACCCTCCAGGAATAAATGAAAAACTACACAGCAACTGATTAAAAATTACAAAACTATTTGTACACATTTGAAAATGTTTCAAATACTTGTTAATACCAAACTCCAAAAACAAATACCTCTGTCTTTTGCATTGCCAAACATTTTCCATTTCAGTGTTACATTGAGACCCTCAAGTGATTTTCATGCGTACTTAAATAGAAATGGTGTGAAAAAGTAAGTAGCCCAAACTATTTAGTTTTAAATTTTGGATCAGTTTAGCAGAATTACAGCCATTTGAAAATTACACATTACAAATGCTCAGGGAAAACTGTATTAAAGAGAGTTTCTCTCTTGCAGTTAATTTTTGTTTGTAAATCACTGACAGTAATAGCATAACCATAGTTTTAGATAAACAAAGTTTCAATAACATAATAGACATTCTACACATTATAATGTGCCGGGCGCACAATGTTTACATTGTATGGTAGATGTGAATTGTGATGTAAACCAATAATCAGTCATTTTTATCGGAGGCTACATTGTCTTCTGTTTTACCACTTATTTTTTCCTTTTAAGCATTAAATAACTGCGTCATATTACCAAAATATTTGTACAGTCATCATCCATGTGTTTAAACTGACTTTCGATGTTCATGCAAGGGGTCTGTTGGTTTTCAATATTAAATTGTAGCTGACAAAAAGTAGCTTCTTGAAAAAAAAAATAAGATAAATTCAAATGATGGGATATCATTGTCAACTGCAGTGTAAATTACAGGAAAATACTGTACGTGTGTGATGGGACTAAATAGAATATTTTGAATAGTGCTACTGTATTTAATTAACAGGAAGTTAAAAAATGATCTCTAGCAAGGATTTTATTTGGTAGGTGAGGGGTCAGGGTGAGATTACTCATTTTTATGTTAGAAAAATTGGTATTGGTTAAACTTTGCTGCTGGTAATGGTGACAATAAATTCATTGAAGAGTATTTTATAGCGAATATTCTGTGTGTGTATTTCTTTCGGTTTTACATTTGAGAGATATCATATCCCAAGATACCCCCACACTATGTTAGTGTACCTGAAAAAAATTTATACAAATCATTTGTTATGGTTTACAATAGGTATCTTCTAAATTTTACTTACGAGTTTCAGTGTTCTGATGTAAATTTATTAGCAATGCATTCCCCCCCCCTTAAATTAGATACTATGGCTTAAGTATGTTTCTGTGCTTGCATTATAAGCTGGTATCTTGAGCTAATTTTAACTACAGGTATAAAATTTATAATCAGGTATAAAAATTTATAACAAATTACCATCTCATCTTCAAGACTTAAGTAAAAACAGTACTAAATTTAAAACCAAACTTAACGAATATTTACTGTCACACACCGTTTACTCATTAGAAGAGTTCATAAATGCTTAACTTGCAAAATTGTGATGTATAAGATAATATTTAATAGCCATTGTTACATAATATTTTGATTGTGATGGTATGTAGCCAAAAACTTTTAATTTTAGTAAATTATTATATAAGTGCTTACGTTTTATATTTATTGTAAATTGTGTGTTAGTTATGTACAGATTTGACATATTCCATATCTATAAAGCTTATGCTTGTTAACAGCTCTACGGAATGAATATATAAATAAATAAACTACTGCACACTTGTGCATTGTCTCAAAAAATATCCTGCTACAACTGAGGAAATGAATCGTGAGTTACCTGTAACATGCATTATTAGTAGGGCGACTTAACATATTTCTGATGCACACAGCCTATTCTTGTGCTTGTTAACTGAGAAACAACAAACGTTTGTATGTTGGTGAGTGTGCTAAGCACGGCTCCTCACCAGCCTAGCTGTAGCGCCAGTGGCTGAAAGATCCTTAACCTCTTGGGAGTGGGGACTGCCTAGAGTCCTCTGCGTAGGGTTTTAAGACGTGGCGTGAAGGATATGATAACGCCATGATCGTCGGCCACATGACCCTGATATCCAGCAATTGAGTGCTCATCCTCTCCTTACGAGCTGATGCCACCGGGTGAGTTCCTGTACTCCACTGGGGTGTGAGACTCTACACAGCACTTCACCGGAGTTATCCAGCCAAATCACATACTCGCCACACCATCCGCTCCTGTCAGTGGTGGCATTCAAGATGATTTATTTTATTATTTTTTTTAGACTTGCTGTAGTCTCAATAGTCTGAAGAGCCAGACCTAGTCAATAAATGTCTGCAGAGATAACTCCAAATAATAAATAATCCTTTGCAGCCAAGTGCAGCAAAGATACACATAAAAATTACTGTCATGAGGTTCTTAAAGATAAAGTGTTTGTAATTCCTTTTTAAATATGTTGGGCTGCACCACTATATTTTGCACCAATATTTCAGATAGAAATCTGTCGTCTGGTATGGACAGATTTCTTTCACACAATAAACTATTTCCAGAAATGATGGGGTTGGTCTTGATTGAATACCATTTGTGTGGAGGATTTTATTGTATCGCAGCTTGTTAACTAAAATGGATGTTTTGTTACACAAAAAATTTGTAATTATTTCCAAATTTGAAACGGAATTTTTAATACAGAAGTAATGTCATATTTGCCATTTCTGAATGTTGCAGAATAAACAAATTACAGTATCACTAGAAATACAAGTTGTGCTATAAACCGATGTGTGTTGTTATTCTATGTAGTTTTGTTTAAATTTGTGTACATCAGAGAGCTCGTACAGTAACAATGAAAAAGCTTGACTTTGCAGCTTAGTATTTTATTCTGTGGTTCTATAATAATAATAATTATTGTTCAATTGGATAGCCACCCAGTTGCAAGGTGTAACCTCCTCCTGGATCACGTACCAATACCCTCCTCAATCAACTGTCAGTAACCTTATCAATCACTTACCATTGCTGTCCTAAACCTTCCAACCACCCCCTCCCTCACTTCATTAACAACTCCTCTGAAGGTAATTCCACTCCCTCACTGACCTAAGCATAAACTGTATAGGCATACCCCTCTCTGTTCTGCTCATCGCCTGAATCTTCTCACTATTGTTCCCTCTTCCTTAGTGAACAGATAGCATAACCTACCCCAGCCTCCCTCAGCATTCACCACATTGTACATCCTGACCAAACATTATATTCTTACTTTCTTTCAGTGAGTTATAACCCAGATCCTTCAATATCATAGATGGATGAAAGTTCACTTCATCCTCACCAGCCTTCCCTTGCCTTCTCCACCTCATCAGTTCTGTCTAGATGTCTAAAGTAAACCACAGCATTGCAAAAAGTTAGAAACATAAGTGGATGTGCTGTGCACGTGATATGTGCTAAGTTAACCTATCTTCCTAACCTATTATTATAACTAGTCATAATCTGAGAGGACGGTAATAAGAATCCTACAATAGTTGGATGCATTGACAAATCTGTATCATTACATGCAATAGCATTATGCCAAAAGAAAAATAACTATTTTAATGTCAGTTCGTGGCACCAAAATGTAACAAGGTAATTTAATTATAGTCAATATTTGAATTAAGGCGGAGTTACAATATTCTGTCGCTTCCGTCAGTCATCCGTCCATCCGCACTGGTTCGCACGTCGACGGACCATCTGCAAACCTAGCGATTTACAACAACCCGTCATCCGTTCGTCGATACTCATTACATATGCAATGCTACCAATACACAAACAGAGAACTTCTGTTGGACGTAAAAAAATTCCCCTCAACAGTTTACTTATTTTTACGGATTTATTTATTCTGTCGCTTCCGTCAGTCATCCATCCATCCACACTGGTTCGCACGTCGACGGACCGTCTGCAAAGCTAGCGATTTACAACAACCCGTCATCCGTTCGTCGTTACTCATTACATACGCAATGCTACCAATACACAAACAGAAAACTTCTGTTGGACGTAAAAAAATTCCCCTGAACAGTTTACTTATTTTTACGGATTTATTTATTCTGTCGCTTCCATCTGAACCCCTAACTAGTTGAAAGGTGTTTCAAAATTGAGACCCATGAAACAATTACAAATTACCACAAAACAATACTTTTATTTGTGAGTGACAGTTCTGACATAACTCACTACGTAGACAAGTATATCTGTATTTATCAAAAAATGAACTTTCAATATCATCATTGAATACTAACATATAACACAATTTTCAAAGAATCAAATTTAACAACAGATACACGCAAATCGTATTTGCATACAAAATGATTGAGTTTAGGGTCTCTCCCTAACAAGCAATACAATTTATAAATTAATCATTTTAACAATTGAATTACGCAAATTGTAATCGTATACAAAATGATAATTGAGTAAGTTCTCTCTAAAACATACTAAACAATTTTCAAAGGTCACTAAAGACTTAATATGAAATTAAGAGTCACGTCCGCGGGCTCCATCAGTCCCCAATTTTACAGGAGCACGCGTACTTACACCATAACATGAGATCACGTCCGCCTCCGAACAGAAACTGAAAAAGACAAGAGGCTAGAGAAGGACTGGACACATGCTACAACGACTCACCTGGCCAGGGCTCGTCCCTGCGCATGCGCCAGTGGAGAGGGAAAAAGAGGAGAGGGAAGCCACAGAGGTAGGAACAAAACAGAACTATTACAAGGAGAACCTACAAGAATTACACCTCGAGCTGACGACAAGTCCAAGTAATCGCCACTGCGCGCCACCATCGCCCTATCCAACAGGCACCACCGGTGCACATCAGTCATCCGTCCATCCACACTGGTTCGCACGTCGACGGACCATCTGCAAAGCTAGCGATTTACAACAACCCGTCATCCATTCGTCGTTATTCATTACATACGCAATGCTACCAATACACAAACAGAAAACTTCTGTTGGACGTAAAAAAATTCCCCTCAACAGTTTACTTATTTTTACGGATTTATTTATTAGTCGATGGCTGCTAGTATGTGCAACAGCTATTTTTCATCAAGCATAAATTTTGCGAGCATAATGTTTACTAATAAAATTATTTGAGTTTTAATTTGAGTAATCGTTATATAAATAAAATAATTTGTCTTAGTATTTTGATGTTTTCCGTATGCCAAAATTATCTCAGTCATAATTTAAAGTCATGAATTTGCAGCAATAAACAAGAAAAAAATATAAAATAAAACGAACCTCGCAGCCTTCTTTTAAAATACAACCGTTGAAATGATCGCCGCCATCTTTAGAAGGCTGTTCTTTCATTCATCGCCCGTCAAAAGTTAAAGCTTGCCAAGCTTTTAGCGGACGGACGGAAAGAAATATTCGAAGCTTCTGATTGGCTGAAGGTCATGTGACTGATGGACAGTCGACTGATGGGCGAGACGGATAATTGTAACTCCGGCTTTAATTTAGTTTTTTTAAACTATTATAAAATACAAGGCATGGTGTAGGCATAAAATAAAAAATTTTTGCCAGACATGATATATGCACAAAAAAACGTAAATAATGTTGATTAACACCACGACACAACTTGAAATTATATACGCTATATTTTTATGTTATAAAAAGTTGCAGGTTGGCCAACGACAATTTTAACGCAATAAATGTTCCTAGTTGCATGCAATATTTTTTTTTTGGCATTTGTAACTTACATTTTACTATTTGTAGTAAATTTTTTAGGCTTAGGGAATGTAAAAATCACGTCCTCTCTTTTATTATATTCTGTAAATATTGTTTTGTTAACTATCGCAATTTCGAATTTAAGTTTGTCAAGTTCGCTGATTTGTATAACTCTTATAGAGCTGGGGCCCAATTTTTGAAACTGTCGGAATAATTTCGCTAGAGGAATGGTGCAATTCCACTAGCGGAATCAGAAAGTGTAAATTTTGAACACTCGATACCGGAATTACGATCGGAATCTAGGCCCGAAGTGTCGAAATTAATCCGCCTGCCAAGTAGGTGGCGGAATGTCAATTCAGGTAGAGAAATTGCTGTGTGTGTTGTTGAAACAAGAAAATGGCTACCCTGAATTTGTGTCAGAATTTCATCTTATTTTATCAGATGATGGCAAGTCGTTAGAGGGTTAGGCCTATAGTTTGTGAAAACGACAGGAAGAAACATCGTACTTTAGTGGATTTCTTCGGCGGCGAAAGGAAATTTAATTACAAGTGTGAAAATTCTGTAAATAAATCATGTACTATGAAAACTATTAATAATATTGGAATTGGGCTCTTTAACAAGCTTCCTATTGAAATCAAAACTTTCACCAAGTTTAAACAGTTTAAAAGTCATCTCTTTGATTACCTCTTGAATGGGTCATTCTACAGTGTCCCAGAATATATGGAAGCATAATATATTTTATTACTACTACTTTAGCCTATTATTGTATTGGAACTGTCCTTGTTATGTCTTTATTGTCTCATGGTTTATTATAAAACAATCAAAACCCAATGCACATGAAATGTATGATAAGCAAAATGGCCTAATGTAAAGTGTTCAAAGTTTTAAATGGCCGAGTTTATTATTATTTTTATAGTGCTTTATTTTGTATTTTGATTGTTCCCTAAATATATGTATTATTTAATTTGTAAAAATGTTGTTATATCATTTGTGTGTATATACATGTATATAATGATTGACAAGTTCTATAGCACTGTTAATGCTCAAAATGAACAATAAATGGATTGATTGATTGAAAAAAAAATAGTTGTATTACTGGTGGATGTAAATATGATGGATAAATCGTATGCAGCTAAGGTATGAATATTGTTGTCTGTATTGTTTCAGTGAGTGTAAAATGTAAATCAAACTTTGCCAAAAAATCCTAACCTATGCATCACATAACCAATTTTGTTTGCTGGCAGGCTCGTTAATTGGCATATACTTGTGCAGAGATGTAAATGTTTTTATTTAAAAAAAAACAGTCATGTCTTATAGTTGAAAATACTTTAAATTAAATAACCATAATAATCACATGGTTCTTGAGACATAATGCAGTAAGATTGTAACTCTGAGTTGATTTCTTGAGTGTACTCTAGTTATTTTCTTGAAACTAGTATCAAAGCATTAGGCTTTCTCCACAAACACAGCTTCTAAATATTGGCCACGCTATGATCTAACTCTCCAAACTATTGTCAGTTTTTTTAATTGCTGGATAGGTGTGTCCTTTCTTTTAGCTGATTTTGAACCTTTCATGTTTAGTAGCTAGTGGCTGACCGGATGTAATTCCTTTAGATAAGACATGTTTTGCAGGCATGTACATTGTGTGAGCGTTTTGCTCATAGTGCAACCAGTTGTGTAAGAATACTTGCAAAGTGCTGTGCTTTGTTGTGGAATAGAATTTTGTAAAGGAGAATTTTCTTCCCACTATTAATTTTAATAAATGCTAGAATGCATTTAATTAAAATTACATAAAACTTAGAAAAAAAATTATTCCACAACTAACAACAGCATTTTGTAAGTCTGATGCTGACATGACTAGTCGTGCTATGCGTGAAATGCTCATGCAACATCATGCCTGAAAACCATATATTATCCCAAGGGTAAGTATTAGTTACATCCAGTCAGCCTCCTAACCACTAACCAAAGAGATCCAAAAGTCAGGAGAAAGAAAACACCTATCCAGCATAAAAAACTGTATTTCAAAAGCTAAGCAAGATACTCATTGCACAACCAATAGAGAGTTAAAACACTGTGAGGTATTTTTCATAGACACATAATAATAAAGGGTCAGTAATAATTACCTACTACTGTCCTAATGTATGTTTTGTTAGTAACCAGTAAGGTTTGTGGTTATTGTGTTTACCAAGTAAAATACTACTCAGTTTTAACCCTGAAAGTTTCAGTGACTAATCGTTTACTTTCCCACACAAATCCACGTAGAGTAATGAATGAATGCTACATTGTATATTTTTATATTGATGTTATTGTATATCATGACTTGTCGTATCTCTTTGCACAACATTGTACTCAAAGATAGGATGGGTGCAATGAACTCAACTAAAAAATTATTGTCCTCGCAAGCAAAATAGGTCAGCTACTAGTCACATTATTTGGCAAAAGAGTATTTTGTGTTACATTGTACATTTACACACTTACTGAAACAATGGAACAGTGTTCATACTTCAACTGTATACAATTTACCCAATTGACATTTCATATGTGGATTTACAGTATCTCCGCAAAAATTATTTTGGGGCATTATACCATAAGTCACATATGGTTTGACTCGAAAGCATTTTCACGCCAAAAATCACATTTTCTTAGTCGCTGAAGAAATCCACTACAGTCTACAATTTTACAGTTCTTCCACCTGCAATTTTCATAAACTGTTCCTCTCATATTCTCATAAAGTTTAAGAAATCTTCTGGTAAAAGCAAAATATTTAGTAAAATAATAAAGCTGGAAAAAAAATGCCAACATTCCTAGTACCTTTTCCCATGAATACCTTTCAGAGTGACATTTATGCTATTCAGCTGGATAATTTACTTTCGACAACTTACTGCAGTCTTTTTTTTTCTTATTTTGGAGGCTGAAGTTTCTATAATAACAGTGTACCTATCAATACAAAACCATAAATACAAATTGTAGCCTGCTATACATTTTCCGATACAGCTGACTTCACCTGATAACTATCTAACAACAGTGACATATGTTGGCAGGGTCATTACTATGGGGAGTTGGGGTGTTGAAAGGCTAGGCCTGCACTAGTCTCAAATGTAAAGCTCGGTAAATTGGTAAAAACGGGGAGGGCTGACTCTAAGACGAGAAAAGAAAATTTTTTAGATTCCACAATATGAAATTGCAAAGTAAACCTGACTGGAGAATAATGCTAAATAAAGGCACTTTGAAATTCAAGTTTGTTGGAGGATCTTGTTCAGACAGTCGATGAGGGCAAGCAGGTGGATGCATGCTTCATAGACATCGAGAAGGTTGTCTTTGTCAAGGTTCCTCATGGAATACTGATTAGAAAAGTGGAAAGACTTCTGGATGACAAGCGGGTGATTGACAGGATTAAGGACTTTCTCAGGGGACTAAGTCATACAGTGAAAGTGGGGGAAGTAATGTCAGAGGAAAGAGAGGTTACATCAGGAGTGCCGCAGGGAAGAGTGTTGGGGCCTTCGTTATTCACTCTAATGGTGAATGACACGAGATTCACGATTACAGGTAAAATAAGACTGTTTGCAGATGACTGTGTACTATATACATCCACACAACATATAATATACGTATACGCTAACTAAATGCTGATTGTTACATGCACGTGTATTTGACATACCTATTATACATATATCATAGAAGAAAATAACCTGTATCATGAACAGTTGTAAATATATGTATAATATACATACATTGAATAGATAAATAGCTTTACATTATTCATGTAGAGACATTATGTATATAATATATGTTCTACATATGTTCAGTGGTGGGACACTTAAACCATTTTTGCATCTAATTGTAACATTACATGAACATATAACATACCAATGAATGCCCATAAGAAACTTATGATTTATGTACATGTGTGTTCTGTGGGCAGTGGAATCAATTTGTGGGAGCATATTGATAGGTTGTGATCTTGGATAGTGGAGAACAGAATGAAGATTAACGTGAGTACAACCAAGTTGGTGAGGCTTACTAGGAAGAGAGTGGTGAGTAGAGTGTTTTGGGCAGGAGAGAGGAAGTCACAAAATATATGTACCTAGGAGTTGTGATTCACGCAGATCTAAGGTAGACAAAGCAGGTGGACAGAGTGGTTAAGAAGGCAAGAAAGAATTTAAGACTGTTCAGGAGGATGTTGAAGGTAGTTAGTAGTGAGGTGAAGGAAAAGGTATATTCCACGATGGATTGTCCAGTATTGGAATATACTGCTGTAGAGTGGAATCTGTACGTGGAGGTGCAGGGAAGGACAGCGAGGTGGGTGATGAATAAATGGATAAGGTAAGATCAGACTGGTGAGGAGGAAAGGAACTATAGGCCTAGCATGATGATGAAGGTATTGGGATGAGAACTGTTGAAGGACAGCAGGCTGGTAATGTTGTATAGGGGGAGGAGGGATGAGGAAGTTTGGCCGAGAAACTAAGGGAATTTTTAAGGGAAAAGAAGTAACTGAGATAATTCAGACAGTGTGGAGGAGAATAGAGAGGGGTAGACAGTCGATATTGGTAAGGACAGCGAGGGAGTAGAATGCATTGTGGGAGGAGTTGCGAGACTGTGAAGGGGATTGGAAGTTTTAGGAAGGGACTGAAGGACTAGTGCTGTGAAGATGGAGAGGGTAAATATCAAGAGTAACTACTCATGCGAAAATTAACAAAAAAACTGCAGAAATATACTAATTACGATTTATTACGTTGAATAATAACAGTAATTAGTAGTCGCGATTAATAATTATGCTTACTTTCTACCAATTCGATAGTGGGGAGGGCTATGAAGATCAGGGAAATTGTGGGGTAAAAATACGTAAAAAGCATTATATTTATTACTTTAAATTTCCTAATTACGATTGATTTTACGTAAATATAACAAGAAAAAACATGCATTACTACTGGAAAAGCCGACTTTCTAAAGACACGATAGTGGGGAGGACTATGAAAATCAGGGAAATTGTGAGGTAAAAATATGTAAATGGCATGATATTTATTACATTAAATACCCTAATTACGATTGATTTTACGTAAATATCGTAAGAAAATACATGCATGACTACTGGAAAAGCCGACTTTCTAAAAAATGCGATAGTGGGAGGGCTATTAATATCAGGGAAATATTAGCAGAAAGATACATAAAAAGCATGATATTAATTGCATTAAATACCATAATTATGATTGATTTTATGTAAATATAACAAGAAAAAACATGCACGACTATCGAAAAAGTCTACTTGATAAAAACTCGATAGTGGGGAGCGCTATGACGAACAGAGAAATTGTAGGGTAAATACACGTACAATAACCGTAATAAACAGCCGAAATGTACAATTTACAATACATTTCAGTTAAATTTAACTGATATAAATAGCTGTCTACAATAAATACATGTGCACAATATTATATAGTGGTTGTGACTTATCCCACTAATTAATGGGTAGAGATTACATTTTGATACATAACAGATATAATAATTGTTGAATATTGTCAAAGAAGTTATTAAATGATTCATTCATTAAATAATTTATTGAATAATATTTAAAAGTTCTCACAAGCATTAATAAATTTCAAATATTAATGTTTAGAATGCTTAACAAGCTGACCAGAACACTGATTCACAATAACCCAATATAGGTGTTTTAATTTATTATATTCATATACGAATTTTTCACTCTAGTAACATAATTTCAATATTAGGAAATCTGTACTTTAATTGGAATACACACACAATAATCTCAATGCTTGAATAAACAAATTGAATTACGATCATTACACAGTTAATCAACTTTCGTGAATAACAACCTATCAAAAATTGTGTTCAAAATAACGCACAATTGATTATTTGCCAAATTCATCAGGGAATTCGTACCAAACAACTGTTATTTCCATGTCTCGTTTCGATGTGGAAGATTTCTCTCAATTTAAACATACATATTAACACCTTCATAATCTGTAATAACAGACTGTTCCCAATTCAAACGGTTTTCCAACAAATTTACCATTTATAAATCAACCTATTCCTTACAATGCACTACATTCAGCAGCATTAAAACCAAATACATGTCAAAACCACTAAGCCAAAAGGGGCTTAAAATTCTTTAACATCAAAAAATCCCTTTGAATCACAACCGGAGAAACAGCACCATGATTATGCTGTGACAACAACAAAGTGTGTTATAAATAATATTAGCCATGCACAACTTCTTATTCAAAGAAAACTAGCAAGCCGTAAAATATGTGTACGTGCTCGTAATCGTGATACAAGTTACAAAACTATGATGCCAAGGCGTACAGCAAAAAAGCAACCCACCAGAATATACATGGTCAAATAGACCCCAAAAATTGACTAGACCAAATGTATCAAAAAACATCAATACTAATCAAGCAAATATCAAGACGTAGTATTACGATTCTTTACCACAAACATGACTAATGAGAAATTTAACCCGAAAATGAATTTTCAAAAGACGGCGGCCTAAAAATATCAATTTCAAAATCTTACAAAGTAGAAGTTAAATAAACACCTAACACATGGCGGCAGCCGTCGTGCCATCATGGGGAACGAAATTCTCAAAAAGCACTACACAATCAGAGCAGATACACTTACATTTGAACAGGCTAAAATCCAGAAGAAGAGTGAGTAAAAAAGCTCACACGAGCAATACCAGAAGGGATTTGGCCAGAACCTGAAGCTACTACGCACGCGCAGAAAGGAAGGAGAGGGAGGGGACATAGAGAACACAAGACAACTACAAAGGCAAGGAGATTGCGATTCGTGCCCGACGATAGTTCACATAAAGCACACCGTGCGCCACCGACGCCACACCAGCACCAAGAATGGTGCATGGTAAAGGGATGTACAAATCTTGGAAATCGTTCAAAAGTATTCTAAATATTACGAATAAGAAGAAAAATAATTTATACACAATAACACACACAGTTTTAACTCATTCTACCACCAATTTAAGACGCTAAAAATAGTTACAGAAGTAAATTTGTATTTTTAGCATATTTCACTAATGCAATAGTACATACGCATTAAATTCACATTGTATGCATGTTGAACAGATGTTACACATCTTTAATGCCCATTATAAAATGTATTTAACGTGTTCAATTTGCAATATAAGCCGGACACATTATATAACGTACACTGAACAACATACATTATTGTAGTAAAATATTAGTACTTACTGTACTCAATAGTGGATACAAATTCTTCGCCACAAACAGTAAATTATGCTTTGGTTCCTCTTCCGACAGGGTACCTTGGTCAATAAATCTTCCCACACACGTTGCATGCAAAACATATTTGTTGCTGTGTCTCAATCAGCAAAATTTAAATAGTACACACTACCCACGAGAGCTGCATACTGTAAAACATCCTTAAAACATACACTACTGTTACGCCGCGAAGCATTCTTTCTTGTAACGGTCATTTGTACCACAAACCGTCAAATTTTTCTGATTACGCACAGCTACTGACACGAAAACACGTGTTATAAGTGTGACGGATTTTCTACAACTGAATATGCTGGCTAAAGAACAGTTGCACAATGTATTAGCGCTAATTTCAATTTATATCACTAGGAACACTTGTTCCACATAAACACGCATCATGGCGAAGACGTAAGACACGGGAGTCGGACTTCGAATTTGGACGAAAAACGGAAAATTTCAAAGTAAGTAAACTACAATTTTCTTTATGTACGACTCACTTTCATCACTGTAGAAACATTTTTTATTAAGAAACTTTACCTGTAAAACCAATAGTTTAGTCCCTACGCGATGAGTAGCTACTCTTGATATTTACCCAAAGTTTATGACAAGTCTGGTTCAATCAATCAATCAATCAATCCATTTATTGTTCATTTTGAGCATTTACAATGCTATAGAACTTGTCAATCATTATATACATGTATATACAAACAAATGATATACAAACATTTTTACAAATTAAATAATACAGATATTTAGGGAACAATCAAAATACAAAATAAAGCACTATAAAAATAATAATAAACTCGGCTGTTTAAAGCTTTGAACACTTTACATTAGTCCATTTTGCCTAAAATACATGTCATGTGCATTGGGTTTTGATTGTTTTATAATAAACCACGAGACAATAGAGACATAACATGGACACTTCCAATACAATAATAGGCTAAAGTAGTAGTAATAAAATATATTATGCTTCCATATATTCTGGGACACTGTAGAAGGACCCATTCAAGAGGTAATCAAAGAGATGACTTTTAAACTGTTTAAACTTGGTGAAAGTTTTAATTTCAATAGGAAGCTTGTTAAAGAGCCTAATTCCAATATTATTAACAGTTTTCATAGTACATGATTTATTTACAGAATTTACATGAAAGTGGTTTCTCTTTCTAGTTTTATAATTATGAACCTGTGTATTTGTGAGGTATTTGTTTTTATTTTTGTAGATGTGCAGTATTGATTTATATATATATATATACAGGGTGTATATTAATTTATGATACATCGCTTGAGGGCAGGTAGTACGAGCCAAAACAAGCACTTTTTAACTATAAACCCGTAGGCGGAAATGTACCGTCTTCGTAGGGGAGCGCAATGAAAACTCAGCTTAGGCAACCCCGCCGCACACCACCTGCTGACACGCTGTAGAGTGGAGTGTGCGCAGCAAGGTTCGAAGTAGCGTTGCACCATGCAGGAGCATTACA
>PNEQ01069862.1:0-26300 GCA_003012365.1 Medauroidea extradentata | reverse complement strand
TAATAATTTTGTTTGAAAGTTCCTATTTGACATTTACCGGCACCCCCGCGACCGCCCGATCGATCGTAAATTTGGAGGCCCGTTACTTTACCTTGTAATTGTAAATCTCAATAAATATGTTGATTCACCTTGCCTTCTTTAATTTTAAACTACGCTTGTTATAACCCTAGGTTGTTTATACGAAGGGCTTCGTGACACAGTTGCACCAACACCCCTTTTCAATGGCATACTCCTACACACGCTCTTTATGTGTCCTACTTTTTCACAATTATAACATTTCCTGTTATCCAACTGTAATTTGCATTGTGGTGCAATGTGGCCAGATTTTCCACAACGATAACAAACCCTAAGATATCCTTTGTTTCCCTTTTCTATTTGTCTATTTTTACCTGAAAACCCTGAAGTACTAGACCTATCAGCATGTGCCTGTTCACACATCCCACTAACATTGGTGTAAACCATATTGTCAATTTATACAGCCCAAGATATTGAATCTCCTTTATTGTTTGGCTTATCTATATATACACAAAGTGGTCTTATGTTACTATGCATATTTTCCAAAATAATGGAGATTAATTTATCCTGATCCAAGTCTTCTCCTAAAGCCTCAGCATATTCCTGAACCTGCTGGACAAATTCAGACATCCGTTGCCCATTCTTTTGCTGCCCTCGAAAAACCAAAGTCCTAATCATATCCTCGTGTACACGCTCAGGGCATAACATCTTCCATAACCTCAATTTTATGATAGCCCAACCATCTTTTCTACACATACCGTCTAACATAACCTCTAAAGCTTGACCTGTACACTTCGGAATGAGTCCCTGTATCACATCTACCTTGGGTTCACATGAAAGAGAGCGACAAAGATTATCTACTGCAGAGCAAAACTTTAAAAGTTCTTTCACAAAAAAGACAACACTTTAAAACTAATACTTTTAAAACAGCAAAAATTTACCTTGACTAGACTTTATATCAAAGAGTAATACTTTAAGAGACCATTAAGTATCAGGATTTCACGCGTGAAATCTACAACTTTTGTATTATACCTGACTACAATATTATCAAACTATCAACACACTAAAACCAAAGAATTTATCGAGAACAATATGTGGTAACTTTTAGGTGTGCCAGTTAGCTCCCAAATCCAATAACTATACATATATTTGTATTTTATAAGTATATTAATGTGACTAACAAATGTCACAAGTTTTGACATTCGCCGCCGGTTTAAGATGTAATTCCCCCTGAAAGTTTTTTGATAATTTTATAATCGTACGAGATATGGTTGGTTTTGTAGACATACATTGTGCCTACACTCTAAAAAATAATTGGTAAATTTGCCACGCTTGCTTATAGGAGCGCTAAGAAAATAGGTGAGGTAGAATTGTTTCCCAGACATCCATGGTAGCACTAATAATTTTTTAGTAAAACAGTCAAATGTATACTAAAGTTACCAGACTTGTATTGTAACAACTGTAAAAGTTTGTATATTTACAAGACGGAAGTGTGGCAACTGTCGCATACTGCGTTTAGAATAACTACTTCCTAAACATTTTAGACAGTTTTTCACAGTGTATTTATTGCTGTAGGCCTAGTAAAAGTTTTTGGCTTTCGTATTTATAATGTGATGGCATGTCAAAGTCCAAATTTGCATAAAACTATTTTTATATTGAAATCCAACTGACACCGAAATGAAATAATTCACACTGAAGAACACTGTCACTGGCTACGTCAAGACAATTATAATGTTACAAGTTTAGCAAACACTTTATATGTGGGCAATTCTCTGAGCTCTTTGGGATAGAGGTATTATAACTAGAAATAAAATAGTTGAATTAAGTAATTGATTTAATAGCCCAAAAAGCTTACAAAAATACACAAATCAGCAATCAACTATAACTTTCACAACACCCTTAATTACGCACACAATTACTACTGTACCACAGAAACGTTAATTAACTTTGACAATTAAAACACACGAATATTTACCATTAATCAAAGACTATAAATCACAATAAAAGTTCAGTCATATATCCAATCAACAATCTTTCAAATAGTGTCAATGTGCAACCTTAACATTCCGAAGTGGTGATGGCTCAACATGTGCTGCGCAGCACCCCGAGTGCACCACGGTCTTCACTCTTGAGGTATTCGGTTCGACTCCCGTCGCGTACCTCTTTGTTGTCCGTTGACCCGCAGCAGTAGTCCTCTTGTTTCGCCCAATACTGCTCTGAAGGTATGTGCCTGCAGCCTCGCAGTAGACTCTGACGTCACCAAGATGTCTTCACCAGTCTCTCTCCACAAGCATAACACCATAGAACAAAGAGGATTATAGAACGGAAACTCTCATGCTAGACTGTTGGGCACTGTCTCCAGCGCCCCCTACCAAGCGGGTGCCAACTAACTTCATAAACTAGGGTATTTTGAATCACTTATGGCTAAATATAAATATAATGGTTGCCATTTCGATTTGGTGTGTGTCGAGTACGTAACATAATCGATTTTATGTTCGGTAATTTGAATGTAAGATCTATCGACTTTGTTTATCAGACAAATATTTTAACCTGATAATGTAATTACCTGAAAACGTCTGAAAATGGGGTAATAATCCAAAAACGTCTGATAATGTAGTCATATGTATCCTACAAATATGTATATACTATGCAATATTTAGTTTAACAATTGTCCATATGATTGTGTAGCTGTAATTAAATAAATAAAATATTTATTTATACCAGGTATATACGAACTCTGCTTTTTAACATTAGACATTATTGTAGGGCTGACCCAGAACACATGTTTTTAAAAGCATAAGTAAAATTAATTGATAACCTAAAACTATTGTTATACACCTATTGTGATATATGTTGTTTTACACTCTTTAATATACAAGCTGGTATACAGAAAACTACAGTATGGGATCACAATTCATTTATCTAGCTAAAAGGCATTACTAAGACACAAACCTAAACTTACGATTTAAAAGACACATGATCCAATTTTTCAAAAATACCTTCGTGGAAACACTTTAAAACCTCTTACAATATAACCTCAAAATCATAACAGCCTATAGCCTTTAAACTGCTCGACGAAAAACGGCGACCGACAATATTCAAATTATTTGAAAATTTTCGTGAAAGTTGGTGCTGGTGCTGCCCCCATACCAGCGGGTGCCGAAGCTAACAGTTCCCAACTTCGTATATTTCAGTTTCCCACTCCTGCATAGCACCTTCCTCTAGCACGATCAGTAGCGAACCCTCTCCAAATCTGTTGATTCGGTGCTTTTATACTCTGGCCAAACTCCGGGGATTCACCGCATTGCAGGTGTCTAAAAATAGACATTACAGCATGCATCAGACGTGACTTTAGCCTCATAGGCCGGCTTCGTAGGGTTAAGACGCAGTTCAAACAGGTCTCTGACGTAGTTCGTCGGGGGTTTACATCATGGGGCAGCCCGGCTCGTGAGTCATGGGCCAGCCCTCAAGGTGTTTCGACACAGGCCACAGCCAGCCAGCCCTCAGAATTACAGCATGCAACAATAAAAACAGCATTGAATATTTTTGTAGCGCAGGTAGGGAGGCTTCTTAGAGTACCATCCCTAGCTAGGGTAAATCTATCCTGTCTTTCGTGATACTAAGACTTCTAACATCGGTACCAGAAATATGTTATGTTATGATGCATTGTTAACTTACTGCCGAAACTACAGATGCCTGCTCTCTGTTGGTAACCTATTGAACTCTGTGTACAGAGCCTTCCCAATTTTGTGAAGCCTGCAATGTAGTTTATCATGATATTACAGGTATATTACAGCATTTGGTCAGTTTACCCTATAACCTAAAAAAAACTATCCTAACTTAAACTTATATAATTTGTATGTGCAGAGGATTACTAGCCGGGGGAGCAGGGAGATGGGCAGAGCAAAAGGCGAACCTAGTTACGAAAATAACCGGAGCGGTTTAACCGTGTAAATACCTAGGCTGAAGTGCCGTGCAGTGTTACCTTCCAATCCCCGCAGCTGTCTGCCGTCTTATATACTGCCACTAAACTGCCCTAGCGTGCAGCACCATGCAGCGGGCCAGTCACGCACATTCCACGTGCAGATGAGAACGGATACCGCAACCCTTTCACGAACATCCCCTTGTTTACCTCACTCTCGCCCTCAGCACCACTATTCCACTTTATTCCGCTCTATTCCTGCAGTCTACGCAGTAAAAAATTGTACTTTTACAAAAAATTTCTTTGGAAAAGAATTTCCAAAAAAATTTTTTGTAAGTTTACACAAATATGGTAAACTTTACAGAAAATGCTTGTAAGTATGCAAATATATCTATGTTTAAATTTTTTTGTATATTTACAATTAATATTGGTACACTTCCAAATATATTCTTGTACACTTTACAAATATTGTTTGAATTGTCAAAAAAGAACTTTTTTTGCAACCAGTTTCTAATTTTTTTTTGTAAAAAATACAAAATATTTTGTAAAATGTGACAGAATGTATGAAGTTATTTTGTTTCACATTAATCACTTTGCTCATTGAAATATTTCCCACTAGTAATCACAGGTATTTGAAAAATTTGGACCACTTCTTGTTGCAGTACCTAAACTGATAAAAGTAACGACGTTTGTTTGCAAGATTTTTCTTGTACACAGTTTGTGGCTTGAATCACAGCGTTAACTTTTATTTTACGTTTCCAGATTTACAGGTCAGGTTTCTTTGGAACGTCGTTCTTTGACATCACTTTCCACTTTTGTATCTTGTTTCTGTATGTGAATTTACCTTATATTTCTGTTGGATTTGTTTACGCATTTCCTATGTCAATTTGGAGTTGTGTGATCAATAGTGTTGTTGATTTGTCAGGATTTTGTTGGTAAGTTTTGTTGGTGGTAGTGACGTGGCCATAGAATTTTAAACTTCTTTTTCTGATGTCCGATGCTAGATTGGACATTTCCTCTGCGGTTTTTCTATACTGTAATTTGTAACCCTCTTATGATAGTTTCGGACCAAGAATTTTTCTCATGATTTTTGTGTTCTCATTTTAATATGTTTTCCATGTCACATTTCGTATGAAGTGTTACTGTCCCGCTTGCATACAATGTTTCTGGTTTGATCAATGTGCTGTACTTTCTGAACTTGGTGTGTATGGACATTCATCTCTTGTTGTATATGTCGTGTGTCTTGCCGTATGCTCTCTACATTTTCTGTAATAGAATCTTCTGTGTCATCTTATCTCCTCCTGTGAGTTTGAGTGTTTCACCTAGATTTTTAGGTTATACTATTTATGTAAGTTTTGTCTACAGCCATATCGGCTTGTTTTCTCTTTATTGATTTTCTTGATTCACTCTTAGTTTTCTGACACGATATACAACTGCAGTGGCGTATATCCACGATATTTCATTAAGTATTTTATCCCCACTGCAAGAATCTTTCAAAGACCTTAAAATCCAGATGCCAAGGTAATTTTTTCCAACTTTTCTAAAAGGAGGGTAACGAGGCAAATAAGATCACCTTCCTGTCTATATGTCTTTGTGAATGTGTGCCTGTGTGTTGTGTGTGTCAGTATAGGTGTTTGCCGGTGCATGCCGATCTCAAAACACAATTTTCACCAATATTGAGGACAGTAGGCGCTTTCGTCATGTTGAAGTCACTGTCATAACCTTTTACTGTAAACGTTGTGACTAAATTTAAGGATATTTTTCAACGCTTGGCCATGTAATGAGTATAGCTACGTTTACAATCATTGACATTTGGTGAGAAGAATTTTACTCCAACCTTGTCAGTATCTTAAAGGCAAAGCTGCAGCCCGATTTCATGGTTGTTGGCAGCGTATCTGTGTATAGATGTGTCGTTTACGTGACTGTACCAATCAGATTAAGTTTTTTTTTAAAAACCACGTGTCTATGATTTGCAAGTAGGCACCCAAGACTATGATATTTAAAACATCCAATCACTGACCATGTTGCATAACTACAGATGTGCACATAAGGTATTGAATCAAGCCGATAAAAATGCATTTTCACGGTAAACCATTGACTCTAGCTAATGTAGTAATCCAAAATACAAGTGTTTTATAATTTATGTCTGTTGTAAGGTACGGTAAGTGGGCTTTACGTCTTGTGGACAGCGAGGTCATCAGAGACAGTTAAACACAACTTGAGACAAGGACATGAGCTGGGAGAGGAGTCAACCATGGTCTTTGTTAACGAACCATCCAATCTTTCGCGTGGAGTTATTTCGGGAAACAATGGAAGATCGAAATCAGGATTGCGGAGCCGGGGATCCAACCAGGTCCTCTCGAATGCGAGTCCAATGTGTTACCGTTGCACCAACTCGTTTGGTGTGTGTGGTGTTTACATGGTTTGTAAATGCGTTATGTTTGGAATGAACATGCGTTGTATGTCCGCGATGGTGTGATTAGACCACTCGACTTCCAGCACTGTGGCAGCATCACGGCCAACACCAAAAGTCCACCAAGTTTCCCTCATTCGGAAAATCGATCGAGAGTAGTCCCTCTGGGAATCGAACATAGATATTTCGATCCCTTGCAAGGTCGTAGGAAACGCTACAGACGTTGGCGTTCATCCAGGTTGGCTTTTTTTATCATACCTTTTCCGTACTCTTACTATCAGTCGCCACTCCATAATGCCCTCATATCACACTCACCAGTACTCGAAGAATACATTTTACTGTGTCTTCCTTGATGGACGTATTTCACGAGCGGTTCACCGAAAATTGGATTTGTTTTAATAATTGTTGTGTTTGTATGAGATTTGATTTGTTTTGTATACATTCATTGTGGCTAATTTTTATACTTTAATGCATTTTTCTAGTTTTAATATTTTTTGTATAATGGCAAATTCTAAATATGCATAAAACGGTTTTATGTTCGAAAGGGAAAACTAAACTTCGTACAGAAATGAAACAATTCTCGCTGAAGATGAGTGCCACGTTCAAGATATGCATAATTACAAGATTTATTATTTTTTTTTGTATTTTACAAAAAGTACCGGTACTTAATTTGAAGTAGGCTAAAGAAATTTCCAATTTCATGCCTGTGGTGTTGCAGAACTTACTTTGGTAATAATCTTCCCTAGATATGGCTTGTGAGTAGTGCAATATTTTTACAGTGTTGTATAGTTTAGTTAGTCAATTCTGCGTTGTTGAGGGAACGAAGCTCGTCGACAGCGAGGTTATAAGAGACGGCTAAAAACAACTTGAGACAAAGATAAAAGCTGCGAGAGGAGTCAGCCATGGCTTTTGTTAACGAACCATCCCATCATTCGCCCGGAGTTAGTTCGGGAAACACCGGAAAGCCGAAATCAGGATTGCCTGAGCCAGGGGTCGAACCCGGGTTTTCCCGAACGCGAGTCCAACGTGTTACCGTTGTGGCACATCGCTCGGTGTGTGTGGTGTGAATATTTCTGCATCAACATGCTTCAATGCCTTATGTCAACAACTGCAGTTCTGCTTCATTGTTTTTGGCAGCATGACATTTGGTTATCGTGCCGCGACACTACACGTCTCTGATTTGCAGTAAAATGTTAAGACACGTAAGAGTTAAAAACATCCAATCGCCGACCATGAAGCAGAGCTGTAGATGTGCACATAAGGCATTGATACAAACTGCGGTCCAGAAATATTTTCACCAAGAATTGGAGTCTGTGACTATAGGAAGAAATTATTCCATTTTGATGGGTTCTGCAAAACAGTACCGAAATTTATTTGATACACCTCCTTCAAGAAAAAATAACTGAACTTTGCATCTGGTTTTTTTGCGAGGAAATTTTTTTTTTTTTTACAAATCTGTGAAACTGTATTCGTAGCTCATAGTTTGCATTTGTGTTTCTGTAAAGTTTAGTTCAAATACTTGCGCGTAATTGCTCTAACATTGTTCTGCAGAACGATACGTACGACCCCTGAACGTTATAAATCACGTATCTTTGCTAAATGTCAATTAAATTTTTCCCCACAAATGTTTGTACTGAAAAAAAAATCGGGAAGCTCTTGATATTTACGCTATTCAGTTCATTTACGCTTATTGGAAGTGACATTAACAGGGTGGAGGTTATTACTACCTCATTTTAGAACGCTATAAAAATTCCCAGAAGATTACAACTTTTTAAAAATTAAATTGTTATTTAGTTCGCGTGCTTATCGTACTGCTGGGAAAAGTTTCTTATAACTGACGGTTTTATGGTAAGCGTCTCAGCAGTAAAGATTTTTTTTAGTATTTTGTTTCATATGTGGCGTAAGTAATAGAAACTAAAATTTTTACTTCAATTTTCGAACTTTTTAAATGTATTTGTTATTAACATATATAAATATGATTGTGTTGAGTCGTTTTTCATTAGTGTACGAAATATATATTTTTTTATGTACGCCATAAGTAATTTAATGCCATCAACCTTATCCACACCTGCTAGGTTCATTGCACGCTCCCATAGACTGTATTTGATGTAACCATGGCAACCGGGCTATAAATCAAACGGCATTGATTTAAGACGATGTGAGCTTACCCGGTTATTGCCACAGCATAAAAAAGTACGTTTATCGATATTTTTGGCTACCAGGGCGTTTTTCCTACAGGAAGCTTGTGACAAGTTTGTCTAAAGGCTCGATGGTGGCTGTAATTTTTACGTGCCTGCCAAGACGGTTTTATTCCGTATCATAATAGTTTATCGTTAGCGTGATTCGTTATTAGATAAAAAAAATACTAGCATGGTGTTTACCACCAGTATCTGGGTTCGCATTATTAATATTGTTTAATAGTGACCAGGAAATGTTGCGGATTCAACGACAAGCCGGCTAGACTCCACAGTTGTGTGTAAACAGTGTCTTCAGCTACTTGTTCATTGGCTGTTACTACAAGAGTGTGGCCAGTCGTACATGCTACAAGGTAGTGTGGGAGTCTGTGAGTGTTTCATGCAGGTCTGCTATTGGTTCGCAGTTCCCAGGGAAGAGTTTCAGTAACATTGATCTAACAACGAAAGTAGTTAACGTGTATAAAGGAGTTTAAAATTCAACGTCTCCTCGAATGAATTCACGAAATTTTAGAGCCTATATGATTAATACATCGCCAGCTATGCTAAACTACTATTCCGACTATGCTTCGATTAAATATTCTCTTTCCTGAAAGAAGAACTTGCAATGATACAGTTGAATAGTGTTACTAGTGTTTATTTGAATATTAACAAAGCTCTAAAGTCATGCCGAACACTCACGTTCCACGGTATAGTTACCAACCTCCTGTAAAGCGATCACACACGTAACTGACTTGACATAGAGGCTCGTCGTGTCCAAGAGTCAAGATTTAATGGTGAAAAGATATTTGCATCGGCTTGTTTCTATGCCTTATGCGCACACCTGCAACTTTGCTTCATTGTGTGTGATTGGATGTTTTAATTCTTACTTATCTCGGGGCTTTACTGGAAAATCAGTCACAGACGTATGGCGTTACGATAATCTTATTCAGATTGGTGCATTAAGAGTCGTGTCTGAACGTCGACACACTGCCAATAACTATGAAGCAGAATTGCAGATGTGCACGTAAGGAACTGAAACTAACTGGGACAATATTCTTTTCGCGAAAAACAGGGAGTGATATGTAGCGCAGAAACATAATGCATTTTGTACCCTTATTCATATAATATACTTTGTTCCACTAGATGTGATGAGTGCCCACTTACCCAAATATTGACATAAATTTTGCAACCTACTAATACGGAGCACTGTTATCCAAGTTTCGTGGGTAAGCATTAAAAATACCTGAGTCACCGGATGAGGTAGCTCATTATGGTAACTTATTAGTGAGTAACGTGAGTTAAGAGACTTTGGTCCGTTTCGTCTAATCATCTATGACATCCGTATTCGAGAACGGAAGGACACAGAAGAGGCGCAAATCAGGACTTCCTTTTCGGACGACACGTCAATAACTAGGGACCGGAATATTTCGTGGATTCAACGACCTTCATGTTAATAAAGCCCCGACCACTTGTCCACTAGCTGCTACCCACTGCAACAGCAGACAATGAACGAATATACAGGGATTGAGTATGCATAGCAGAATGGATTCTAACGTGCAGGTGATTATATCGGCGAAATTTTCCGGCCTCTATCATTAACATGTTGCCAAGAAAAATTATAATTGTCTGGAAGTAATGCCATATCGATTAGGAAAGATCTGTAACGTGAATTCTTAAATCCAAGGATGTTTGTAATGCCAGAAAAAACAACACAATAAATGTTGGGCATAGAAGAAAAGTATAAGGATACATCAGTTGAGTTTTTTAGGAAGAGCATATAGAGACATTTCTGCGCCGTTTGCTTCAGCTGCCTATTACACGAGGTGTTTTACCTCCCCTTGTGGTGGATCGCTGTTGCTTATCTCAAATTTCGCTTTTGTTTTATTGCTTTGTTTTTTCCTACATTCTTCCTCTGACCCTGGGCACTGAGTCCTTTACTGCGATCTGGAATTGCAGAGCTTGTGTGTAGACAGATTTATACTTCTGAATTTTTCTTCTCCGAACTAAGTTATCTGGTCGTAGGTTGCGATTTATTTTTCGTTGCATGGCGAAGCTTCAAAACATAAATTTTCGTGGTTTTTCTTTCCTTCAAACTCAGGGTAACTACTCATCGAAACAAAAGAAAACTCCCTGCATTTTCCCTTATTTCCCTGACAGAAAACCAAACATTTCATTGATTTTCATAAACATGAAAACTACTTTTTGGCAATTTCTGCAACACATTTTCCAATAAAGGTTAATCCTTTCTAACACTATTATGTTGTCCAGTGAGAGAACTAGAGAAAAAGTCAGCAGGTATGACAATTATGTATAATCCCCTCTAGAGGTGGATAATTTTAAAAATACAATAATGCTCTCAATGCTATATATTATTTTCCATCCTACTGCTGTTATGAAAGTTCAAAATGGAAGAGCCAAGAAAGTTCCCTGAAATTTCTAAGACCAAAAATTCCCTGAAATTTCTCTGAAATATCCTGTTGTACACAAATTCCCTGATAATTCCAGGTTTTCCAGGTGGGTGTAAATGTAAAACTGTACATAGTACTTTTTTTTAAAGAAACTTACTTATAAGTAGAGGCCCGGAAAATTCGTGAATTTATTTGAGAAGACGTTGGATTTCAAACTCCTGTACGTGTTAACTACTGTTAGGAACCCGAAAATTCCGCGAACTCATTCAGGAAGATGGTAGATTTCGAACTCTTGTACATGTGAGTCATTCTCGTGATTGAATCTCTGTTTATGAAACTCCTCCTTGAAGTCTGCGAACCAATAATAAACCTGTTTGAAGACACTCACTGACTGCCGCGCTACCTTATTACGTATATACATACAACTAACCACTCACTGGAACAACAGCCAATGAGCAAGTAGCTGAATACAGAGTGCACATAGGTCTGTGGAGTCTAGTCGGCTTGCCGTTAAACCCGCGAAATTCCCAGGTCTCTAGTCGCTGTTACTAGGGACCCCTGTTTTTCGCGAAAAGAATTTTGCCCCACTTTGTTTCAGGGCCTTGCGTGCACATCTGCAGTTCTGCTTCGTGGTCAGTGACTGGATATTTTAACTCTCACTATCCTTGGGATTCTACTGGAAAATCTTAGACGTGTGTTGTTGCATGAACGTTATCGTAATTGGCTCAGTCAAATGAGATACGACTCTTCACACAGACACGCCGCCAATAACCTGTTACTGAAACTCTTCCTTGGGAAACCTATGAACCAATAGCAGACCTGCATGAAAAAACTCACTGACCCACACGCATGTATAACTGACCACACTTTTGGAGCAACATCCATTGTACAAGTAGCTGAGGACGGAGTGTACACAGGACTGTGGAATCTAGCCGGCTGGTGATTGAACCTGCGACATTTCCGGGTCTCTAAGGCTGTTCAGTATAAACTGACATTCACTGAAACTTATAATAAATAAGAAAAATTATTTAATTGGGCATGTATATTTTAAGATTTGGTCTAAGTCAAACGTTTACACTGGTATTCAGATACTGGAAAGATTTCATCTCAAAACTAGTTAAGGTGGTTGCAAAACGGCTGAAAGAAAAAATGAAGCAATGCTCACGTTATCGTGAACTGCCTATAAGAAACTTACTGAGCATTCTGTATGAACGACTTTTATACGGGTTTACGTCGACCGAAGTAAAAGTATTAGTTCATTTTCCCTAACTAGCAAGGGTAGTGAGACAATATGATTGATGACCCTAGCAGTTATTACGCCGAACAGCGACGTGACCGACAGCAGAAACTCGTCCCTTCGCGTAATTCTTTCAAATGTCAACTACTTGATTGATGGTGCTAAGAAAGGTGCGAGTGTGTCATTCATTTTCTCTCTTGCGTAGCGTGTTCGTGATAATTATATAAACTCTATAAATAGGGCGTTAAGAGGGCGTGGTACATAATTCAACGCTAAAAGCAATAATCTATAACTGTAGGTTTCTTGAAGCCAATTTGTGAAAATTAAACAATAGCAATCCTAGACGATAGTTTTAGCCAACGTTTTAAACAAAATTGTTTCCAGTGTTACGAACTTCTAAAGCACAATCTCTGACACCGGAACCTCGTACATTTAACTGCGGCGCAAGAGATCGCGCGTAACGAATTAGTAATTCTAGATAATTATTTACTCATAAAGTTGACACATACCAATATCTAGGATTGTAATTTAGTATTTTATCCATTTTGGCTTCGAAAAGAGCGTAGAAATCAATTGATGTTTTCAGCGTTTATTTATCTACTACGCACTCTTAAGGGTGTTCAAGTGCGATAAAGCAATAATTTTATATTCTTATGAAATAGTGCTAGTTTAATAGACGATACTTGTGAGTACAATTTCCTCTTATGAAACAATTTTAGCTCGCATAGTTTTCTCATAACGGTGCGTCAATGTAAAATTTTACATGTTACGCTGCCAAGCAAACAGTAAAAACCAATTGACTTACTTAAACGGAATAATTCGCGGTTAAATAACATTCCATTAGGTACTCAAGAAGTAATTTAGAAGCCCACACGTAATATTTTGAATTAAACCCCCCCCCCCCGCCCCGCAAAAGTACAAGAAAAAAGTTGAAAATGTAGCAATTTTTTAAAAACAAAAGTAGTTAACTGGAATTTTTTAAAAATACATTGTTACATAGCCCATGACATGTTATTCCACTATGAATTATTTCGGTTTAGTAAGTCAAGAAGTTTTTACTATTTGCATGGCAGCGTAACAAGCCAATTTTGACTTTGACGCACCGTTATGAGAAAACTATGAGAGCTAAAATTGTTTCGTAAGAGGAAACTGTACGTGCAAGTTGTCGTCTATAAAACTAGCACTATTTCATAAAAATTTTAAATTATAATTTTGTCGCACTTGAACACCCTTAAAGGCCGTGCTTCAGCCTACTTAAATAGCTAAAAATTCGATCGTCCTTACATAATTAAATATTACGTAAATAATGCAAATGATTACCAGGCCAATTTTAGCGTAAGTAGTGGGAAACTGCCAGATTTTCTATGAGTGAAGAAACACTGGGAAAGTTTTTAGCATTTTGTTACGGTTTATGAGCATTTTTGTCGCGAATGGAATTCTCACCATTTTGTATCTTATGTCCACACCAGCAGCTCTGCTTCCTGGTTTTTAATGGTTCAGACAAGTCTCTCACTTGTCTGCACCAATCAGAGCAATGTTGTTGTGACGCCACGTGTCTGTGGTTCGTCAGTAGATACACAAAATAAATGAGTAGAAGCGGGAAGTTTTCGTGAAAAGATATTTGCACCAACTTGTTTCGGTGACTTTGAATAAGGTTAATTATGCTACGGGTTAGAAAGATCAATGTTTAAGGTGCCCGCCTACTGGTCGTGTGTTTATGTGAGTGAGGCAAGGCGCGAAGGGCGACGTTGACCAGCTCCTGTGGTGCGGTATCGCCTCTACCGCAAGACGCTGAAACGGCGTGCAGTGGTATCGTAGGACACTCGCCTGACTGACATTTTCAGTGGTGACTCCATCTTTTTATTGGTAGAGAGTTTTAAGGAAAGTCCAACGCAGGGCCCTATATTAGTTGCGCAGACATTCGTCCACAATATTGTGAGGCACGGCAGTCTAAAAATGCCATTTTCGGCCATGTTGAAGGGTTTAAAAATGCTGTTTGCGACACACGTGATGTGTTGAAAGTTGTATTCCGTCCTGGCCTGAAATGTTATTTCTTTTCGTGCGAAACCCGCGTGAGCACACGTGGAACAGTTTGCTTATAAAACGTGTATTTCAAACACACTGCAACGCAGTTTGAGAGGCAGGTAGACGGCCGCCTTAATGTTTGACACAGGGAAAATTTCTGCCGCTTGAGCGCTGGTGTCGGTAATGGGCGTAAACTGACCAATCACAGAGCTCTCCTGAATTTTAAGTTACATATTGTTGATCATTTATAACGCAGAATTGGTTTATTTTCACTTTAAAATTAAGTTAAATGACTTGTGCCATTTCTAAGCCAATTTAAATATAATTCTTTTACAGTTTCGTATTTTTCTGGTTCCTTAGCGATAGCAGCGAAACTAGCTGCAGAATTTTTCCTTATGCCAAACTTTCTCATGAAAAAACACACTTTCTTCTAACTTGTAGTAGAATTAACCTTACTCCTGATCAGTAGAGACATGCAAAATTCGCGTTATTTTCTGACAGCTAACTATACTCCAAGTGACTATAGACTTGTTCGACGTCTCCCGCTGGCCGATATTGTCGTGACTTGCCGCGGAGAATGATTACAAGGTAGAGAGGCCAATCTCTGTAAAGACGCAACACACGTCAAAGACAACACGTACAAGTTCGTGGCCAATTGAATCGCAGATTATGCTCTGTTATGTATAGGAAAGTGGAGTTTAGTCTGCTACCAAACGATTCCGCGGTTGTATGTTTTTAACTGTCAACACCTTGAGGTTCTACCCACCAATCACAGACTTGTAGTGTCGCAGTGACCTTGTTATGATCGGCACAGTCAAATAAGCGACACCTCTGCTCTAATACGGTCTGCCAATAACCATGAAACAGACAGAACTGTATGTGTGCACGTAAGGAATTGAAACTAGATGATTAGAGACCTGAAAAAATTCGCGTTTTCATTTGGGCGCAAGCTAGATTTCCAGCAACTGTATGTCTATCACTTTCGCAATTGGCCTTTGACTTATTTGGCACCTCCTAGAAGTCTCTGAGCCAATAATGGAAACGTAACTAACACACACCTATATCACTTTAACAGCGAGCAGCTAATGGGCAGCTGTAGTCTGCTAGAGTACACATATTATCTTGGAGGCTAACCTACAGGTTAGTGAACCCGCGAATTTTTCCCGTCTCTAGGTAAGGTCCTTGATACTAATATGACCATGTTAAGCTTTGAGGCAGTTTTTTGGCACTTACGTTGGTCATTTATGGAAATAATTGGTGAATCTACTATCTTAGGCATTTGGTAAAAGGAAGTAAAAATATTCACACAAGGTTTTTTATTAGGACTCTTAAATATCACTATTTTAAAAAAGCATGATTTAGAGCCGTATGAAAAGCACATGATGGTAATATGCCACACATGTTTCGGATGGTACGATATGTAATATCGCAACTACCTACAAAGAAACTGGGTTTTTGCTTAAATGATTGATGTTAATAAACAACATTGCTTAGCTAAGCAAACTTAACAAAACATTTTGCGTATGCATGGTCGTCTTTAGTAGAAGGCCGGAGTCTTGAATGTGGCAACGCTGCATCGGAGGCCTGCTGCCGGTTATAATAATTTCATATTAGTTCTACCTTAATATTCTGCCGGAGACTGATTGTAAGTATCATGGCAGCTTTAGGAACTTCGTACTTCGGATACTCTTAGCAAGCCGTTTATTTTTTTATTCCATTAACTTTTGTAAAAAAACTGAATTTAGGTTTTATAAATAAAAAACGATAACCCAACAAATTAAAATAAATAGAACCTACTAGTCCAACAGAGTTATTTAAGCCCTGTAACTGAAAACTTAAATTCTAATAATAAAAAATGAGACAGATAATACTTCGTCCAATTATTCATACAAGTGGACAGTTAATAGACTAATGGTTATGCTACGTTGCGTAGTATATCCGTATGATTTTACTCGTGGAACTCAGTTTCACGAGAATCCCTATAGCATTTCACAGCACTTCGTTCTTTCATGAGTTCGGGAGGACTGAAAGGGTCGGAAAACTGCGTGGAACGTGTGCGGAAGAAGTAGGAATTGAATCAAGACCCATAAATCTGCGCCTCGAACAGTCAACTGGATAAAATACACATTTCATGATCATCTGGCTTATAGATCCGTTTAAAAGGGAGGAAAACATATATTTGGAAGATTTGGATGTATGCGATGAAGGAAACAGAACTAGATAAACTATGAATGACAGTATAACTACATGCACAATTGGCACATTTATAATGCAAACCAAATTGCAGTTAAAAATCCAATTTTCTCATGTATTCGTTCGAATGACATGTTATTCGAGTAATAATCTCCTTGCGATATTCTTACAGTTTTACTCCTTTTCTGCTTATTTCAGTTGTAGAATGTTGTTATCCTCTGTTAATTGTTTTCGTATGAACGTCCTAACTTTTTTATGATGGACATAAAACTTGATGAAATATTCGCTTTCATAGACAGCTCCGCTGTACGCTTCTTTTTCACTTGTCGACCCCGCGGGATTCTGGGAAAATGTGTATCGTGTCGGTCATGAATGCGTGTTTCGTTCCCATTCGTAAATTTACTGAAAGTTCTGAAGAATAAGCTCCTGCCCATGCTAGCCGAGATGCATAAAATCAAGACCTTAACGAGCACAGCTACACAGAGATGATTGTTTCTGAGAAAAGTACTCGAAATGAGGCTTGCCGTTACATCTTCTTCCGGGAAATCAACCCCATAAACAAGATCACCCTACTAGATATCGTTCTCGGAAAACAGATTTACTGCGTTTTTCCACTGGCGTTAGAAATGAGAGCACGAATGTTCAAAAACCAAAGAATTTGTTCTGTTGAGGCCTTCCAAGTGGCTCAGATCTACTTTCTATATAAAATGTATACAATGTATTTTTATACAATTATTTATGCACTAGTACAAAAATATGCAAAAAAAAAAAAAAGGAGAACGTATATATTTTGAATCCTAATTAGCTTAGTTATGAGAATGTAAATATTTAAAACTTTGCAATTAAAATTTAAAAATCACAATGTTGGTCAGCATTTTACGATGATTGTTACAGACACTTGTGCCTGATTTAAACATATTCATGGGAATTCATTTAGAGGTTTGCGTGTATTATATTTTAGAGTTAATAATTAAATTCGGAGTAAACATTCGCAAACATTAAACACTGAAGGAGAACGTAATGTTCGTTTCTAGATAAATTTACTCATAGAGTTGCTAAGACATCAAGAAACACGAACTAGTGCATATTATTGTGACTAATTTAATTACTGGAATCTTCATTGCACAATATTTCATGTGAAATTATTTCATAATTACACTGAAAAAAAGTAAATTTTTTTTTTTTCGGTTTTCTGATTTTATTCCCTCTTCTTATGTATAATAAAACTCAGAATAAGTAGTTAAAATGAAACAAACGTAATGTTCCTGTTTACTTGAGAGCTGTGGCAAAAACAAATTTAGTAATTTGCAAGTTTTATTGTATTCGGCGGTGTTAAGTCATTTTAACGATAGCACTTTCGAAAGAAAACAATTGTCTGCATTGAGAAAAGGTGAATTTTTCACACAAAATAAAACGTAGAAAACATTAATGAGTTGACGTTTTCGAGTGTTTCTTTATAATTATAAATCATTTTTATTAATATTTTTTTCAGGGCAATTTTAAACCGTATGAAAGATCCTATAGCAATGTGGGCCTCACAAAAAAAAAATCAGCGGTAGCATTAGTGGCGAAGAATGGTGCGGGATAAAGTGAGCACTCTAAAAAGTCCTGCTAAATTTCTACTTTCAGCCAATTCGTATCTTTCCACGCGTAACGGCGGACGCCGGGAAATATCTAACCTCTCTGGACACGTCACTTGATGTTTGCGCTTGTAAGATACATTGTGCAGTCAAAATGAATCGATACAGTTTGATAAAAAATTAAGATTATTTGTGGTATAAAATGCAATCATGTCGATTTAGGTTGATTCAGTTTCAGTATTGTTGAATTTGAGTAGGAATTTACACGGGACCATATTGAGTAATTTCGATGCCAACAACACATGTAGTACTTAAAGCAACTAGAGTTAATGTCGAATTATATGCAGTAAAGGCTAGTGACAATTTTCAAAGGTTAAATTTTTAGTGCTCACTTTATTCCGAACGACTACGCAAGGTTAGGGATAGTTTTAAATCTGACTGAACATACTGAGTACGAAGCAGTAACATGCCTACTGGACACAACCGTTAAATATGTATTTCAGTGGCTGAGGTTGTGGTTATTGGAAGAAGAAATTTAAAACAATTTAAAACGTCATCACAAGTAGCCCATAGAATGAGGAGTGTGAAGAAGCGTAAACAATCACCGAGCAGTGATAAAAGTACAGAGGAGAGATATCTAGCGGGCAGGATGTGAACCTCGCAACGCGGCCAACATTGTGCAACTGGAGGAAGGCTTCCGAGTCCCGGCCTGTAGTAATAGCGTAGGCAACGATCGAGAACTCGTATTTCGACAATCTACAGTATCTGTTTCTTTTGCCCCCCCTTCCCTATCTACCTCACGTTCATCCCATACAAGTTTATTTGTCCTGACTTCGTTGACTATACCCGCCGTACGGTAAGCTGATACTTTTAGAAACGAACTGTTGAAAAAAGTTACTGGAAATACTTTCGTTATTACCATACAACTATGCAAGAAAATAATAAAGAAATACGGCGAGATTATTGTTACTCTTCCGCGAGCATGAAAATTGTTCGCAATAATAATTTTAAAAGTCTGCTATACGATAGTTGGAGGAAGGCTGGGTTGACATTCATGTCGTAGAAATAGTTCTTCTGTATATTATGAACATCGTATAAGATATTGAAAATAGTATAATGGAATATGTAAATAATGTGTTCATTTCCAGGAAATGAAATAAAATGTATATTTACGTTTAGCATATATTACAATATTATAGAAGTGAAGTAGTTAGTGGCGGCGTATGAACAATGTATGTCGGCTTGCAGTGCAGCCTTTAGCCTGGCAATGTTATTGTTGACGTTTGGCGGAAGGATATATAGTTGGTGTGGAAACAGATCCAAGCTAGAAAGCAGGGATCATAGAAAGTATCAAGTTACCGTACGGCGGGTATACCTGCATACTGAACACAAAACTGAAGCACTGAAATAAAAAAAATTTGGACCCATGCACCTACGAAGGAGTTATTATTGGTACGGCGATAAAAAATTGGGAGTCTGAGGGAGGGGGAAGTGTTGGTCAGCACGGACAGTACAGGAACACGCACTTCCACAGCTTCCGGTGACTCGCGTTAGTGCGTGCGGAGAATGAGTTTGTTGGTTCGCCCAAGGAGGAGGGGGGGGGGGGGCGGAAGAAGTACCCCTTTCCTCCCCCTATCAACATGTTCTCCACAGGCACAAGGGCCCGTAATTGGCCCGGCGACCGTGAGTCGTGACGAAACTTCCAACACCGCGGGCCGTTCTTTCCTCCTCATCGCGATCCGTCTTCTTCACGGTCTATCCATTCCACGGCCATTGAGGAACAGGTCTGGACACTGAAGTTGAGAAATGGTCCTCATATGACTGAGCTGGTTCTTTGAATAAGCGCTGACGCCACTGCTACTGTGGTGTTGTTTTAACATTATTTTTATAATTGTTGTTGTGTCACACCTATCTACGGTAAACAGATAAAATTACATTAAGGCCGCGGTTCACCTCAATTTCAACGTCTTTTTTTTTTTTAATTTTATATCTGTACCAGACATTTTTTCTTATTTTAGATATAAATTGTGATTAAATCTTCCTCTTAGGAAATGTGTGTATATCTCATAGTTTTTGCGTAATCAGTCGTATACGTCAAAATGTGCACTTTAAGGTTTTATGTACACCACTAAAACCAACTGACATACCATACCGAAAAACTTCACAGCGTATAAAAATATTGTAGGCTATGACTTGACACATATAAATAAAAAAAATATATTTTTTTTTGTATTTATTGATTTTTTTATATTTTCATTTCAAAATTCAGCAGATTTTATTAAATACAACAATATTTTATTTTTTTGTACTTATATATGTCAATTCATAGCCTACAAAATTGTTATACACTATTATTTTTTTCAGTTTGGTATGTCAATTGGTTTTAGTGGCGTATTTAAAACCGTAAAGTGCATATTTTGACGTTTACGACTCATTACGCAAAAACTATGAGAGATACACACATTTCATAAGAGGAAGATATAATCACAATTTATGTCTAAAACAAGAAAAAAATGTCTGGTAGAAATATAAAAATTAAAATACATTGAAAACTGAGGTGAACCACGCCCTTAAATAAAATCAGGCGCGCCAGAGCGAAATTTTGAGAAAAAGGGAGTGAATCAAAATACTCATGTACGTTGCGAATATACACGTTCCCTTAACAAAATATAGAGGTCTATGTGTCCTCACCCGGGAAATTGTGAATTGTAGTGTCCAAAATGGTGCAATTTAGATGTTTCCGAACGGAAGTATTGAATCTAAAGCCGGAACATATATTTCAATATTTTTAAATATAAAATTAACTAAGTGAAGCCTATCACTAGGGCCCGGTAGTTTTCGCGAAAAGATTTTTGCAGCACTTTGCTTCAATGTCTTACGTGCACACCTGCATCTCTGCTTTGTGGTCAGTGATTGGATGCCTTAACAACCAGCGTGTGGAGGTTAAACCCGCAAATCACAGACGTGATGTGTGGCAGTTATCCATGTACTGATTGGCACAGTCGAATGAATAACGGCTTTGCACAAAAACATTCTGTCAATAGCCATGATGTTGAGCTGCAGGTGTGCACGTAAGCCACTGAAACAAATTGGGGCAAAAATATTTTCGCGAAATCTACCGGGCCCTACCTATCACACATATCCAAAAGTGACTTCGGCGCAATTGAATATCATTAAACAGAGTTTGACCAAAACGTTGCTACATCAAGTGCATTCTGCGTGCCTTGAAAAAGTTCATCTTCTGTACATGAGTAACGACATAACGAACACTAAGCATGTGCCCAGTACTGACCTCTAGCGGCTTGGACAGCAACTTGACACTAGTAGTTTTTTTTTTGTCTCAAGGAGGGGACAAGGGTTGTACGAGATAGCGCTCATAAATTATATGACCATATACTCCCAACCACTCAAAGTCTTAAGTCTAGAAATAGTTTGTTAGGAACACTTCAGGAACTGATAGGTTCGGCCGAGAAGGTTACATTACAGCTATGGCAAACAAGGACTCACAATATCGTGGTAGCTGAATGCTTGACATCTGGCTACAAAGAAAACTGTACTACTTGCGAAGTCTTCAATAGACTGAGACCAGGAGTAGGCAGATCCAAAGTTACTTTAGCAATATAAGGCTATACTTATGCTGACAAGAAAAAGTCACAGTTGCTTGAATTCTATCTTGTACCAAAAAGAAAATGCAAATTTTTCAGGTATGATACAAAGCACACATTTAGAAACCTTATCAAGATATCCTCCAAGAATATGGTTTAGTGTTCCATGAAACAAGCTATCCCGGTAAATGTTAAGAATCACTACTTGTCGTGTACCGGCAAAACTATTGATTTTAGACATATGGTTTGTAGATGAAAATGTTTATAGAGACGGCTATAAGTAGACCTATTGTCCGTGACAGAAGCGAGCGGCCCTAGAAGATATGTGGTTGATCCGATTTTTTAGTGTTGTAACACGGTATTGATGTTTGCGTATATGACATCACTGTCGGTATACTAGTTGACGACTGTTACTTAAACCGGTTTCCCCGGGAATTCTCAGTCCGGAGCCGCTCGTTTCTGTCACGAATAATATTTTTGTTAGGTTATTTTACGGTAGGATAATTTACGTTAAGTTAGGTTATGTCAGGTTATTTTAGGTTAATTTAGGTTAGGTTACGTCAGATTACGTTAGTTTAAGGTTGTTTAGGTTAATTTACCTAACCGAAACTAGCATAAAACAACCTGACTTAACTTTACCTAAAATAAACTAACAACGAAACAATTTTTTTACTTAAGTCTACTTATGACTAGGGACCCGTGTTTTTTCGAGAAAAGAGTATAGCCCCAGTTTGTTTCAGTGCCTTACGTGCACATAAACAACTAAGCTTCATGGTTATTGACAGCGTGTCTGTGCGAAGAGCCGTATCTCACTTGACTGAGCCAATTACAATAACGTTCCTGCAACACCACACGTCTGTGATTTGCCGGTAGAATCCTAAGGCTCGTGACAGTTAAAATATCCAATCACTGACCAGAAGCTGAACTGCAGATGTGCACGTAAGGCACGGAAACAAAGTGTGTCAAAATTCTTTTCGCGGAAAACAGAGGCCCCTACTTATAACGTCTCTAGAAATATTTTTCATCAATAAACGTGCGTACTCGGGATAATATGGACGGCATTAATAAGAAAGGAACCAACCAGCAGCTAACTGGAACTGAGATATTCAAGGTCAAAGTTTTCTACATGTATCTAAATCTTGTATTAACCATTTTTTCGGGTTCTTATTTTTCGTCAAATGTCGTGATTTAGTACATATTCTTTTTCTAAGACGTACATCGCACCTTCTTCTACTTGGTATGATTATCTCTAAACAAATTAATTTGTGGGTTAGTTCCTTTCTGTTTAACGTCGTCCATATGTGAATATGTCAAATAAGCGCTGTGGTTATTGGTCGCATAGCAATATTTACAATAATTTGAGACCCTGAAATTTCGCGGGTTCAACGACCTATCGGCTGAACTCTACATCCCTGTATATACTCTGTCACCAACTACTTTTTCATTGGCTGCTCCAGTAAGTGGCTATTTGTATGTCTAACAAGGCAGCGCGGGAGTTAGCGAGTGTTTAAGTGCATGTTTGCTATCGGTTAAAAGCCCTCACGGGTAAGTTTCATAAACAGTAGCCCTATCATAGAAATCACTCACTTACAAAGGAGTTTAAAATTTAACGTCACCTCGAATGAATTCTCAAAATTTCTGGTGGTCTAACTATAACTGAAAGCAAACATTCAGCAGAATGTCAAAAAATTGCTCCCTTTATCATGAAAGGCCTGGTATGATATCTTTTATCCATTTTGTAGTCAAAACGCGTGTACCGAATGACCGGAAATGTAGTATGTTATAAACGTAAACTTGTATACAAATTATTCGTGCGGTAAGAGGGTGCTGCGTGTAAATGAGTTGCGACACGAATATAGTCGCTCTACTACACGTAAATGTAATAAGGTTCGTTGTGTGAACAGTTTGTCAGAAACTACCTGTTTGAACTTCCAGCCTCTTATTTGTGGGGACAGGAATTTTTGGCGAAAAGGTTTTTGCCCCACTTTGTTTTAGTGCTTAACGTGCGCACCTGTAGCTCAACTTCATTGCTATTGGCAGAGTGTTTTTGTGCAGAGTTGTTATTCATTTGACTGTGCCAATCAGTAAATCAGTACAAGGATAACTGCGACACATCACGTCTGTGATTTTCGGGTTTAACCTCAATACGCTGGGCGTTACGACATCCGATCACTAATCACAAATCAGAGATGCAGGTGCGCACGTAATGCATTGAAACAAAGTGGTGCAAAAATATTTTCGCGCAATTTCCTGTCCCAACTTACATGTGTGCTCATGCTGAACTTGCATTCTGAAAGATACGAGCTTAATACCATTCTCCGGCCATCTTGGTTTACCTTTTACATGGTTTTCCGAATCCGGCTTAGGCGAATGTTGGGATGGATCCGTAACACGCGTCATGGTCGATTCTTTATCCGGTTATTGCTCTTACATAAAAAATGTTTTGGCGCCAACTCTAATGACCTCACTGTTGACGAGTAGACCCCAGGAAATTTCGCGAATTCATTTGAGAAGACGTTGGATTTCTAACTCCAGTACATGTGAACTACTTTCGCGATTGGGTCAGTGTTACTGAAACTCTTCCCTGGTAACTGTGAACCAATATCATACCTGCATTTAACACTCACTGACTTCCACACTACCTTGTCACATGTACAACTGGCCACTCTCTTGTAGCAACAGCCAATGTTCCAGTAGCTGAAGACATAGTGTACACAGGATTGTGCAGTCTAGCCGGCTGGTCGTTGAACCAGCGAAATTTATGGGTCTCTGTCAACGAGACGTAAAGTCCACTTGCTTATTTATTTTGAAATATATTTTCATCCCATTTGTTTCCTTTCGTCGCTTTTAGTATTAACAGAGGGAGAGAAAATTCTAGAAAATTTCGGATTGCCAAAATAGTTTCCAAAATAATCGCGTGTGTCGCGGTTTTAACACTTTAAGAACTGCGCACATCGCTTAAGAATCAGAACATTCAGCGTCATGGAGTGGGTGTGTTGTAAGGTAGGTTATACTTTGTGACCTGTGTACAAATTCACGAGCTGGCTATCTGCAGTGGCGAGGCACGAGCGTGAAGCCTAGAGACCTATGATTTTGTACTATAGGCGGTTCGGGATAAAGTGAGCACTCAAAAAAGCACTGCTAAAGTTCTAATTTTCAGCGAATTCGTATCTTTCCGCGCTTAACGGCTAACGACGGGAAATATCTAACCTCTTTGGACACGTTACTTAATAGTTGCGCCTGTAAGATAAATTGTGCAGTCAGTATCAATCGATTCAGTTTAATAAAAAAAGTTTATTAATTATATAAAATACAGTTTTGTCGATTTCCGTTGATTTTATTTATGTATTGTTGAATTTAAATGGGAAAACACAGGGAACCATATTTCGTAATTTCGCTGCCAACCATGCAAGCAGTAAGGTAATTATAGTTAATGTTGTATTATATGCAGTAACGGGTAGTGATAATTTTCAAATGTTAAATTTTTAGTGCTCACTTTATCCCGAATTACCTATAACATAATTCAGTGCCTTATGTGCACACCGGCAGATATGCTTCAAGGTCATTGGCTGCGTGTTGTTGTGCAGAGACGTCTTTCATTTGACATAACCAATCAGAACAAGGTTATTGCGACACCGCACGTCTGTGATTCGAGGGTAGAACTCTAAGACGTGTGACAGTTAAAACATCAAATCCCTAAGTATGAACAGAGTTTCAGATGTGTACGTAAGGCACTGAGACAAGTTGTTGCGAAATTATTTTCGCAAAAATCGGGTTCCTAGTGATGCCACGCTCGGATTTGTACAGAAATCGCGAAATACAGTTTACCTTGCAACACACCCACGCTATGCCACTGGGTACAATATATAAGTAGGGACAGGAAAATCTCGCGAATTCAATGGCCTGCAGGCTAGAATCCATAGTAATGCATACTCAAGCTCCGACTATATGTCGACAAGCTTAGCTGCTTAGCAGTCCCTATGTATAGTCACAGAATATTTAGTAATACAGAAGTGAAATAGCCGGTAAAATAGCGAACTCAGTCACACACGCCAGCAAAATGGCTTCCCTGGCCAGCAACATGGCGGATAAGCCTATGACCAATCAGTGTAAGGCAGCTGCCCTGCTAGCCAATAGGAAACCTGCAGTAACATGCAGGAGCCAAACATACACGTGGCTGGTATCAACAACCTCGGGAAACCAATAAGCGGCGCAGTTCGCCCGTATCAATCGAGCCGCCACGTCATTTCACGTCTGTATTACTATCTAGTCTGTGGTGTAGAGGCACGAGTATTTCGCGTATTAATCTGGTAGCAGTCTAGACTTCTCACACTGGCCAGAGCAGAATATACATTGGCTCCTAACCGTACTAGTGAGTAGCCCCACGAATTATTTTATTATTTACTACTGGCTTGCAACCTCCAAAGGTGTGGCAAAACAGCTGTCGTCTAATCAGGGAAGTTACAGTGATATAGAGGTATTTGATGCTGAACCTGACCTACAATCAATACGCGAAATACTCGTGCCTCTGTATATATTGTTACAAGTTTGAGAGCACAAACTTTATATGTGGGCAATTCCCATGAGTTCTTTGGGATAGAGGTCTTATAATTACAAATAAAAGAGTTAAATTAAGTACTGGATTTAATAGCTCACAAAGCTACGAAATACACAAAACAGTAATCAACTAGAACTCTCACAACACAATTAGTTATGCACACAATTACT
>PNEQ01069852.1:0-11368 GCA_003012365.1 Medauroidea extradentata | reverse complement strand
ATCATGTTTCGGATGTGCTAGTAGTCACGTCCGCCGCCCTCGAAGGGTTAAGACGCAGTTGGGACAGGTATCTATGACGTAGGTTCGGCGGGATTCCCACTATGAGCCACCCGGGCTTTGAATCATCGGCCAGCCCTCAAGGTGTTACGAAACAGCCGCCGACCACTGGCCTCCAGGAACATGGCACGCAACAATACATTACAAACGCCGACCGACGTCACACTTAACGCTCCATCGGTTTTGTGCATCACATACACCAACGCAGCCTACCGAGATAAGAACAAGAACAAGATAAGCACAATTTAGTCACAATTTACATCTAAAACAGGGTAACGTATATCTGGTACAAATATAAAATTAAAAATCGATGACTTTGAAATAAAAAAAAACCTTAACTACAAAATTAAAAATATTGTAAAATTTGGGTAAAAAAATCTAACGTTTAGACATTACTCACAACTTAAATTTTGTAAGCACGAAATTTAAGTAGTCTTATTTAAATTATGGCATTAGGTAAATTAAAAATTGTTGGATACTTTTTTTTTTTTAATCTTTTGCAGACAAAGTCTGTGTTGCAATTACGAGATTTTAAATCTAAGCCAACGATTAATGTGGCTGTGAAAATAGCTGTAGACTGTGCAGTTAAACATTTCCAGTATAAAATACACGGCATGTCCTTAAGAGAAGTCCTCGACTGGCGCATGGGCCGCGTTGCAGCGTGTCACGCGCACACATTTTTACGCGAAACCACATAACTTATTCATCTTATGTTTACCTACGAAAAGAACACACACTTGAAACCATGCTTCTATTTTTCCAAAAATGCAGCACGCTTGTTAGAAACATGATATTCGAGCCTCTCAAAATGGCTAAAAACGGGTATTTTAGACTGTTGTAACTCCGAAAATATTACCTGAATTCGTAAAGTGCAAAACGAGAAGCATGCGTTGGTCTTTACTTCAAACTATTCAAAAATAAAATATTGGGGCCACCGCTTAGTGTCCCATAGTAAAAAGACTACAACGGAAACCTTGCACGCCAGTTTGGCGCGCTGCGAATAGAGGCGATATGCTTCTCGTCAAGCGTGGGGCACTGGCTCTTATCGCTACGCTGGTCCCACGCGTCAAAGGTGGAAATTTGACACCGCGAAGGACTCCTCTTAAGGGCAGGGTTCACCTCAGTTTTCAACGTCTTTTTTTATTAATATATTTGTACCAGATTTTTGTTTTCTTATCTTAGACTTAAATTGCGACTAAACCTTCCTCTTCGAAAATTGCTGATCTCTCATAGTTTTCGCGTAAAGAGTCGTAAACGTCAAAACTTGCACTCTACGGTTTTATGTACGCCACTAAAACCAACTGTCTTACCAAACCAAAAAAATTCACAGTGTAAAACAATGTTATAGGCTATGAAATGACACACATAAAAAAATATATATATATATATATATATATATATATATTTGTATTTAATAAAAAACTCTGAATTTTGAAATGAAAATTTGAATTGAATATTGAATTTCTTAAACTTTTACTTTCAGTTTCAGCATTTTCTTAAATACAAATAACTTGTATTCTTTATTCTTATGAGCATCACACTGTAGCATGCAATGTCTTTATCCACTGTGATTTTTTTTTTTTTAGTTTGGTATATCAGTTGGTTTTAGTGTAGTCCTTAAAACGTAAACATGAAAAATATGACTTTAACAAGCCATTACGCGAAAACTATGAGAGATAAAAAAATTTCATAAGAGCCAAATTTAGTCACATTTTGTGTCTAAAATAAAAAAATATATATATATCTGGTACAAAAAAATGGTGATGAAAATTGTTGAAGACCGCATCCTTAACGCGCAGAAATATACACATTGGCAGAACATAGAACTTTACAACGCCGATATAAATGAAGGGACAGACGGGCAGCAAGTACTAGGGGAACATTGTCCCTCGTGTTAATCCCGCCTGTCGAGAACTAATGAGCTCCCATTACCAGGCTTGTCGGCGAGCCATCATGCGGCTACCACGCTGCCTTGTCCCTGCTTACCGCGCTGCTAATTAATCATTCTGCCTCTGTGGCCCTGCCTCCTCCACAAACCTCCTACAACCTTGTTCTCCCGACCTGTACCACCCACGCACCTAGCTCCTGTCCGTGTGGTCGCCCCAACCCTCTACCCTTCGCGACCGAGGAAAATCCGCCGTCCACTCCTCGAGTTTTCGCCTCTATTTGCAAGGTACGCCAGGCAATTCTCTACTTGAGGCTCGGTTTCAGTCACCATGCAGAATTTTATTATTTTTCGCATTTTTGGAATTCTAAGAAAGAAAATGTTAAATCGGCGACTATACCGCAAATTCTATTTACCTTGAGCTACAAAATAAGCATGGCAATAGAGCTAGTAACGTATAGTCAGGTCGCAATTTGTCGGGCAAATAATTATGAATAATCAAATTTGCCACACACATTGCTGCGTAATTGTATGTTAACAGCTAAATCGTCTGTACTGTAGCGAAATGTAACTAGAATGAGGTATAAACAACACATAAATTCACTTGTTTTAATAGCATGGCATGGTACTTTATTCTGATTGCAAGTAAAAAGCTAGGAACTGTGTTACTGTTATTTTAAAGTGTGATAATTTTAGCAAAGGCAGACTATAAACATTTTAAACGCCTTAAATAGTAGCCTCTATATTTTTGCTTAAAATTAACACTAACCAAATACATTAATTGTCATATTTTTCAGCGACATGGAAATCTTTCTATATGCATTTTACTCAAGCCTGGGAATTTTGAGTTGTTTCCCATTTGAACAAGTTCATCGACATGTAAGGTAAGTGGGCTTTAAATATTTATTTAATTCAGAAAGTTGGATTCAATTAATTGAATAGCACGACGATACAGAAATTTGATTCAATAGACATTGAAGGTATAACTTGAAAAGTTATCACAATTTATAAACAAATTGTGCACAAAATAAATAGTGTAGACATTTTACAGATTATTTTTGTACATATTATTATTTAAAATAAATAATGCAATTATTTTTATATGGTATAATTCGCATACAGAATACAATGAATATGTTAACCGAATTAATAATTTTAAGAAAACCTCTTTTCTGTTCTTAAATAGTTCGATTCAAGAAAATTTCAAACATGTACGAAACGAAAATCTTTGACGAAATGGACGACTTAAAAAGAGGCGGAGCTTCAGTCAGGTGTGGGAAACAATTCCTATCTCCATGGATACCGCAGCCGAACATAACCTTCATTTAGCTGTTTGGCTTCACATGTCCCGGATGAGATGTACGTCAAGAAAATTGATTATTGGTTTGGAATTTGCCGCTTTTTTCAGGTAAACATTAATCTTATGTATTTGCGTATCTTAACCATGAAATTGAAACTAATATTATTTACCCTTGCGTGCAAATCTATGATTGCGCAACATTTAGCTTTCTGCAATACCAACTAACAAATCAGTATGATTGTAAACAAGCTTTGTTTCCCACAGTACATTTCCCCTGCGGTGTGACGTCAGGGGGCGTGTACTTCAGTCGTCCATTCATTGCATTCAATAAATTTAAAGACAAAATGACCGCGGTTATGACGTTAGCATGTCGTCATATGACATTCAATAAATTTTAACAGCAGATCGAAGCAAAACTTGATCGTGTGAAATGGTTTTAAGAGTGATTTTTAATTCTAACATTATCTGCATATGTGAGAGAAAAATATTTTCGAATATCTTTCTCCTTCATTAAATAATGGGGTAGCTGGAACCTTGTGTGTTCCCTGCGTGTAATGGGCCTCATTTTAACGTCTATTTTCTCGAAAACCGTTCACAGGATGTTGACCACAAGGAGACCATTTTTTGTTCACTGGTGCCCCCGACTACTAACTCTGTCATTTAATAGAAAAAAAAAATGCAATGTTTAAAATTCTGTGCTAAAAAATGTCTTGACCACCAGCATTATTTAATAACGGGGACACTTTATAGGAACTATTTTATCTAAGGTTGCATACATTATTAAACCGTACCCTGAATTAATTAATTTTACTTACTTTTGGTTACTTTATCATATGATGGTTCTCAATGTTAATTTTCAATCGCGAATTTCTCGCTTAAGGGCATGTTTCTCGGCTTTCAGGTAATTATATTTTAAAACCCAGATGTGATATCTCACCATGATGATGAATGAACGAACATACGATCGCACATATTTAGTTAGGGATGTGAGATATCGTGAAAGATCAAGTATCATTACGTCTCTCACACGCCAACTATTCTATATTTTTATGAAATATTGTGAGTTTTGTAGACGATACTTGTGAGTATATTTTACTCTTATGACACGATTTTAGCCCGTAAGGGCGCTGCCTACCTGCGCGTTAGAGACTCAAAAGCTACAGAGTAGTAGAGGCGACCTTGAAGCGCGCATCTAATTCCGCATCGCCCCTACGAGCCAAGCTTGGAAGATTCCCGCTGGTCCACTGAAAGACCTGGTACTTGAACAATCTTAAGGTTCTTATCTCGGTAGGCTGCGTAGGTGTATGTGAGGCACAAAACCTATGGAGCGTTAAGAGTGACGTTGGTCGGCGTATGTAATGAATTATCGCCTCTACACGCAAACCCAGCAACTGGCGCGCAGAGCTTTACCATTATGCATTTTACTATGGGACTTTAATCAGTGACAGTATTATTTTATCTGCGATACTTATGGATCCAATTCCAACGCTTATTTCTATTACTGTGCTTTTCGAATCCGGCTGGAATTTTACTAGATACGGCAGTTAAAAAAAAAAAAAAAAAAAAAAAAGCTGCCTTTAGCCATTTTGAGAGTCTTGAAAATTGTGTTTCCAATAAGCAATCCTAGTTGTTAAACCGACAGAAAAATTGTTTGAAATGAGTTTTCTTTTCGTAGATGCACAAACGTAATGTGCGTTGGGATATTTCTTCCAAATACAATTACTTGCAACTCGCTGCAATGCGTTTCAAGCGCAGGTAGATAGGAACCTTAATGTCCCACAGCAAATACGTTACGGCGGAAACACGGCGGGCGTGTTTACGACTTCGTGGGTAGAGGCGATGTTACAAAACATGTGCCGGCCGGCGTCGCTCGTATTGTCTCATCGATTTTTACCTCGCACACACAAATACAACCTTCACCAGGCGACCGCCTTAAGAGGGCGTGGTTCCCCTTTCAACGCTAAAAGCATTTATCTACAACTATAGGTTTCTTGAAGTCAATTTGCGAAAATTAATCAATAGCAATCCTAGACAATAATTTTAGCAAACCCTTTAAACAAAATTGTTTCCAGTGTTACGAACTTCTGAGGCACAATCTCTGACGCCGGAACCTCGTGCATTTAACTGCGGCGCAAGAGACCACGCGTAACGAATTAATAATTCTGGATAAACATTTACTCATAAAGTTGGCAAATACCATTACCTAGGATTGTTATTGAGTAGTTTATCAATATTGGCTTCGAAAAAAGCGTAGAAATAATTTGATTATTTCAACGTATATTTATCTACCACGCACTCTTAAGGGTCCCGCTTATCTTGAGCGAATTTTGTCCGTTAGATGCTCAGAAGTGACGGAGCTGTGAGGTCGACCTTCAACCACGTACCAAATGCCTCATCACAATGAGCCAAGCGCTGAAATAGCATGCGAGATTCACGCCGATCCATTTTTACTCCAGGACTCTGGCAACAATTCAAAAAAATTTTCACGGCATAGTGTTCGTTTTACAAACGTTACGTGTGACTATATTTCGCCCTTGTAATAACTTTCTAGCTTTCATATATTCTACCCATAGTATCGTGTCATTAAAGTAAATATTTGCAAGTTACGGTAACACAGTAATAACAAAAACCAAGTGACTTACTTAAATGAAACAATTTACACTGAAATGAGATATTATGTGTCATATGCTAAAGGATATAAAAACGCACAATGAAATTCCTTTGTACTTAAAAAAAATCTGAAAACGCTGGAAATTTACGTCATTTATAGCAATTTAAAAAAACAAAAAAACATTTTCCTGTGTTTTTAATTAATTTAGCATATTGCTCATAGTAGCTAATTTCAGTGTAAATTATTTCATTCAAGTAAGTCACTTGGTTTTTCTTAATTCGGACTTTTACATGCCACTGTGGGAAAACTATGAAAGCTAAAAACTTTTTACAAATGGAAAATAAGGTCAGAAGTAACGGCTATAAAACGAATAGAACACTATGTCGTACAAATATAAAATTATTAATTTTGACAACGTGAACATCCTTAAGCGGCGACCAAAATAATTTACTGGCGGAAATTCGATGGACAGTTCAATGCACGTCTATATTTCTGAGATTCACATACATCCGGTTAGTACATTTTGAAGTACGGCTGTCTGAATAGACCGTTTTCAGCTATGTTGGACGGCTTCGAAGCATCCGTGTTTTTAATGAGCATGCACAGTGAACATACTTCTCCGTCGATTTACGGAATTCCCAGTAAAAATTTCTCCGGATACCTCCGTGAATTCACGAAAACTTAGTTCCTAATTCAACACAAGTTTCCGTAAAACAGTTTCATCATACGGAACTGAGCCATACTTACATGTCTATAATGCTACAATTGCATTTCTACACAGGGTTACCGATGTTGTTATTAAAATATATCCGTAATATTTACAGCTCTCTAACCCATAAATTTACGATTTTTTTCCTTGCAAGTGTCTGGAGACTTATGGACATATTACGTATGATTCCGTAGTGTATATCTAATATATAAAATTCTCGTGTCACGGTGTTTTTTTCCATACTCCTCCGAAACAGCTAAAATGATTTCAATGAAATTTTGTATATACTCCTAAGTGCTAATGTTTAGGAAATATTTTTATTTTATTTATGTGACAAAACGTTTGTCGGGGCAGCTAGTTTACTACAGACATTTCCGAATTTTACTTTTGCGGACAATATTTTCGTTTATTAACGACACATTTCCTTTAAAATTTATAACGGTGTACATGAGAGTATTTCAAGTGGTGCCGAATGTCAGTGGAATATTTAGTATGTTACTAAAGAGTACTAAACAACAGTTGCTAAAAACTCTTACAAACATAAGGTGGCACTGTTCAAAACAATTTTCGTTGTTTTACGGAGAAGTGTTGGTAAAAAATTCCCCAGGAGTGCCCGTTAATTTACGGAAGATAACTAGCTCCACTTATGAAAACTCGCATATTTATGAGAGAGACTTCTATAAGATGCAGACACAATGACGTGTACGGTTATTTTGTAGCTTCTTCTCTCAATGAAATGAAATTATGTTTAACAGTGTTACAAATTAATGTTTCCGCTAATTAAAGAACCATTTCCATAATTTCCGTAATTCACGGACATTTTTAACAGTGCGGTGTCTTAGCAACGACATCCTGACATTGGCCGAGGTGTGTTTTACTTTTCGAATGCTAACTGCTAAAACGGGTGAATGAGGAATACTTCAATAAATAACGTATTTCCCCGCACATTACAAAGTATTTAAAGCGCGTGACGCTTCAAATGCATTTCAGCATGTTCGTGAACATGTTTTTCTACGAAAATATTCCACGTGTGCCCATTGTGCCAACGTACGAAAAGAAAACAAACTTCAGACGAGGTCGGAACCTCATTATTAAAACGCCATGCTCATTAACGACACTGTTTCTAAGCTCTCCAACGTGGCTAAAAACGGAATTTTCAGACTTCCGTACTTCAAAATGTACTAACCGGATGTATGTGAAACTCAGGTTGCGACCTGCACTGAACTTAGTTGCAGACTTTCCACCAATAAAATTATATGGTCACCGCTTAGTGTCCCATAGTAAAAACAGTTCGGCGGGAAGCTTGCACGCTAGTTCAGCGCTTGGCTCGTTGAGGCGACGCGGCATTTGATGCGCGCTTCAAGGTCGACCTTACTGCTCCGTCGCTTTTGATCCTCTCACGCGCGGGCAGGTGGCGCCCTTAAGACCTGATATTTTTTGTTTGTTTGTTGGTAACCAATTAACTTATAAAACATGAAACCAGTAACGTTCTGGATCTAATGAAGCTGCCAAATCCAATAGAAAACAAGGGCAGTAAATTAATATTCCCTCAGTTTTCCCACTCGAACCATCGAAGGCGGGGTCTTCGCTTGAGGAAGGCGCGGCGGGGGGAAAGTTGGCGATTTGCATGGCGTCGAAGGCCGCGAACATCTCACCCCCTGTGACCGCACAGCAGGCGTGATAATGGATCGTCGACTAGGACGTTGGTGGAGGGGTGGTCTAGGGGTTGCTGAGATCCACCAGGGGGGAGGGTGAGAAGTTGGGGGGCAGTAATCCTGGGCTGACTGCCGACAACGAGGCGCCCGCATGGCGAAGTGTCTTCGAGGGTTCTCCCGAATAGCGGTCCCTCCAGTCTCTGTTCTCGTCGACGGGACGCGGTAAGTCTCTGTGCAGATGTTCCGTCACGCGTCGCTCTACTCGCCACGACGTGTCTCTAGCGTCTCTGCGACAACCCACAACGTCGCGCCCCTAGTAGCAAATACAATCATTTTCCAGCTGGCCAACGTTCGCTAGTATGATGGTCTACTTTTGCTGGAGGCCATATCAGTAAATATGTGTGCAGTTCTACTGAAATAATTCAAATGTGGGCAACTTAGTTTAAAAAGACTGACATACTATAGTATACGGTCCAAAAGCATATTAGCAAACTAACCCGCAAACATTTGAGTATAATAGGAACGCTTGTGGTACACTTGTGGTTAACGTGTGGGTGATTTCATTATGCATCATGTATGCCACATGTGGCACCGGGTGCATTCCGAATGTTTACTGCCTGTGGGCTGCCTATCATGATCAGAATTGCACAAGTGGGCCAGTTGATGTTTGCTATTTGGGGCGTCTTGAATCCTAGTGCTGATATACGCCAAGTGGCTGACGTCTGGTGTGAAAATAAGTCTGTAGCAGTATGTTTTATTATTATTGCGCTCCAAGACAGCGAGGTAATTACAAACTGTTACACTCATCATCACACAAGGACAGAAACTAAGAGAGGAATCGGCCATGGCCTAACGAAAATTATTCCACATGTGCCCACTGTACTAACGTTAAAATAAACACTTCGAAGAAGGACGGAATGCCGTTGTTAAAGGGAAGTGTTAGAAAATATTATTGTGTTCTCAGTTTTTTGAGCCATAACATTTATTAAATTTGTATCAAAATTTTATCTTCGACAAAGGGTAAGATACATTCTTGATAAACTGTCTGACATAAATCATAATGGAATCTTTCATTAATTTGTCATGCAGAATCATTGCAACAGAATTCTATAAAGTTAACCTATAATTCCCTTGTAACAATTCTGCATGACAAATTAATACAAAAGACTCCATTATTATTTATGCCCAGCAGTTTACCAAAGATATATCCTATAACTTGTCAAAGAGAAAAAATTTTGATGATACAATCTGAATAAATGTTACGGCTTTAAAAACTTAAAATACATTAAAATTGTTTACACTACCCCTTACGACACCATGCTCATTGAAAACACTCTTTCTAAGCTCTATGCCATTGTTGGGACCGGATTTTCGGGCTTACAAATGTACTAACCGGATGTATGTGAAACCCAGACAGAAACGTAATATGGCATTTGCTACATACTTTCCACCAATAAACTGCTTAAAGTCCCATAGAAAAAAATGATCGACAGGAATCTGGCGTGCTAGTTCAGATTTTTGTTCGTTGTGACACTTGGTATGCGCTTCATACAGAAAAAAAATGGATTGTTATGACAAACAAATAAATAAGGTTGATATTCATTTAATTTTGTTGCAACAATTAAATTACTGTTAACTTAGCGACCGTAACGTTAAAGTTACTACTGGAATTTATTTGCTTCGACAGTAAAATTTTGTTGACATAATTAATTTAAAACAAACTTATATTTGGTTTGTTATACTAATTTTTTCGTTAGATGTTATAGTTAACAATACGTGCATTTTATTTTACCGAAAATATTTGTTCCTGTTAAAATACAAATGCTAGTTTGCTTATACTATTTTATTTATTTGTTTTTACTATCATAGTTACACGAATCAACCGTATTTATGACTTACTGTACAGATGTGGTAAATTTAACCATGACAGATATTAAAACAAACGATTTTGTTGGAAGTTACGAAATATGTCCGTTCGGGAAGTCGTTCTTGTAATGGCAGTTATTTAGTACGCACGTGTTAAACACAAGGTGGTTTAGGAAACTTGTCTCGTCTTTTTTTTTTTTAAGTATACATATTTACTACATATGTAGAGTATTAATTTTTGTGTTCGTTTGTATAATTACGTTAGATTAAATGTGTGAAGACAACTATAACGGTAAAAAACATTTTGCCGAGTGCACACGAGTCTAATTGAATCACAAGTTTATCAGAATTACATATCACAGGTATTAACAATTCTTTCGAGAGTTGTAATGGTTTAGGGGTAACGTACGTGGTCGGTAATTAAAAGGTTGTGGGATCGAATCCGTGTGCATCCCAATTATAATATATATACATACATATATACGTAAATATATTTGTATAAATAAAACCTGCTGTGCAAACAACTCTTACTTTCCTGATCAGGGCAAGCAAAATAATTTAAATGTCGTATACTTTAACGGTTGCCCAAACCAATGTATGTTTGATTGAACAATATCTGCATGGCGTCATAAACCACGATATTTGGTTAAAACAAGAAACATATTTGAACCATATTATGCATAAAAGAACCAAGCACGATATTTTATTATTCTGAAATTAGTAACAAATACATGAATTTAAAACTGATATACATTAAAAACTTATATGTCCTCGTACGGAATCATGTTCTGCAATTTTGTCATGCATGCAATTGTAATTAAATGCAGGTGTTTATCAATTAACCTAGATTTTCTCAGTTGCATCACAATGTCACTTGGTTCTTTTATGCATAAAATGGTTCATTTCAAAGAAATAATTTGGTTGTAACAAACCATACATTTGTCTGCAAGTATTCAAATATACCATTTCGTTGTTTCAAACAAATTTTGCTTGATTTTAAAATATGTTTTTCTCAGTGCAGGGGGTTGCCCTTATAAATCCGTCACATCTGAGCCTCTAGTGCGCCATCCCAGCATCCAGCTGGGTCGCGTTCGGAAAACCGCGAGAAACGGAAATCAGAATGACCATAGAGCGGGGAATCAAACCCACCCCCTCTGGAATGCGAGTCCTCTTACCGCTTAATTCAATGTCACATCAGTCTGGTCTGACGAACTGGTAATAACACCAGGAGGCACATGATAAAGGGGGGGGGGGATTGTTGTTGAACCCCCCCCCCCCCCCCCCC